>JAIPRL010002301.1:0-62348 GCA_025469235.1 Pemphigus obesinymphae | reverse complement strand
TTATATTATTATTTTATTAATCATTATGTTTATTACACAATTCGAAATAATAAAGTATATACATATAGAGAGCTAATATATCTGTGTTATGTACTTATATCTTATATTATAATGGGTTTTGACAGAAGTGATTGCCTTTATAATATATTAAAACCTGAAGAAAATTTTCTCAAATTGGAAAAAAGTCCCGATTTTCTTAACTGGATAATTGGCAACCCTGATTTCGTCTTTTTTTCTATTTTTCCATAGCATTATGTTTTATAAGTATACATACTTATATATTTTATATTATAAAGTGCAGTCAATTATATATGAGTTGAACATTTCGAAAATTTTGATCCATAATTTCATCAAGATTGTCATTTTTACGAATTTTGTTGATTTTTAGAAAGTTGATATTTGAATATTTCAATGAATAATAGATACAGGACGATTCATTAATGCGATTCGTCACTATAATTTAGTAAGAATTACTTTTTAAATATAATAAAATAAAAATCCTATAATATCTTGGTGAAATTGAAAAGTTAATAATTGTATTTATATTTATACATAGGTATATATTTTATATTTAAGGCGGCTCTCTGCTCCATCAATTTTTTATCAAAACGACCTAAGCGACTGACAAATTTTAAGGTACTTGTATTCGTTCGATTTAAAAAATGTAAAGATGTAATTAATAATAATAAAGATGAAGAATTGGTGAACAAGTTTACTTTGCATCGGTCGGAGCATATTTTTAATATTTTCAATATTTTTTAATATATTTAATATTGAAAATTGACAAATTTATAAAATCTTAAATATATATTATCATCAAGAATTTGGATAAAATTGAAAAAGTGCTCCGACCGATGCAAAGTAAACTTGTTTCTACATTCAATGGTTTTTACATTTTTAAAATCGAACCGCTGGAAGTACTTAAATTTTTGTCAGGCGTATAGCTATTTTTCAGTCATAAATTTGTATTGAATATTATTTCGATCTAATGAATAGACGACTTGTGCATGCGCGTGCGTAATATGTCTAGCCGGCCCGTCGCCGTCGACAACAGTAATTATTTTCGTTATTGCTATTTATGCGAATGACTATAAATAGTATTTATTAAATGCGTTTTATTGACAAAAATAGGTACCAGTTCGGATTATAATGCGAGTGTAAATATTTTATTAGTGTTGTGTTACATTTTGTTTTATATTATGATCTTTGTTCCGAGTGTACACTACGTATAGGTTAATACACTACGCAAATAATTTCAAGTTAATTTTGTGAATTGTACTTTCCCACAATTTTTTAATACCGCATTTAATATGAATATTATTTTGGTAATAAAAACAGACCATATTTGAGTAAAAAAAAAAAAAATAATAATAATAATAATAATAAAGGCAATATATTAGCGTTATCTAAATTATTAGATTTCCGTTTCCATCGTGGTTTACCTCTTAGGGACTAATATTATTTTAGTATTATTACTATTATTTATGAATTTTAATATTATTTAAAATTAATACTATTGTAGGTATTATACACTGATTATATTGTAATTATGAAATAGGGATATAATTTATTGTAAGTTGTAATTAAAATATTATACATTTTAATGATTTCTTTGTATAATTTATATAATATATAACTTTATAAATAATGTTATTATTTTAGTAAATAATCTATAATATTTATGTTCAAGAATAAGATAAAATTTAACTAGTTCTATGTAGAATTCTGAATTATAAGTTGTACCTATATATTTATTTTATATGTTCCTTTTGTGTACAAATTACCAAGTATACATAAATATTTGTGACTAAAAAATAATAATTAATTAATTGATCAATAATTAAAAATAATACAAAAAATAGCCGTAAAATAATATTAATTATTTATTATACGAATGAGAAATATTTTATATTTTGTATTCTCTATTATTATAATAATTAATAATTATTATTGTAAATATAGGAAGGTTGTGAAAAATTAGAAGTCCATGCCCACGTGGTCACGTGAAAGTCCGTAAAATATGGCCAGGCACACACCAAATCAATGAGGTCGCAGTGAAGTATAGCCAAGAGGAGCGCGAAAAAAAAACACAATTCACTGCTTTGGTGTGTAGTAGTAACAGTAGTAGTGCATAATAATATTATTTTATAATATTATACTGAAATTATTAATAGCCGAATTCTTAGATTCTGATAGAAAATTGCATCTAGATGGTACTTTAAACAAGTTATTTTTCGACTTTTTTAACGTGGAAGGAAAAACTACCAAAAAATTACAAAAATACTTTAATTATTATTTTTATTATTTGTCTATCCTATCTAAAGCTGTTTGGCGTATAAATTTATTTAAATGAATAAATAAATTATATACAAAAAATTTTGAAAATCGGATCTCTATTTGGTTTTTTATAGCAGTTTTAAGATTTTTGACGAGATGTTATATAGATACAATAATTTCAAGTTAAAAGACTAAATTATTTATTTATTAATTATTAATTAATATTAATTCGTATTATTAACCGGATTAATAAAATCCAAAATAAGTGGACAGGCACACGGACACAACGCCGATATACAATTATATGGAACGTCGGCGAAATGGGATCAAATCGTCGGCAAAATGGAACGTCGGCGAATCGGGATACGACCATGTTATGAGTTACTTAGGTATATATTAAAATTATGAAAAGTAAACTCTTTTGTAAAATTTCATTATGATATAAAATGATGTCTTGTATTCAAGTACATCTACTCTAAACCGTTAATAAAAACTTTATAATTTAAATGGTTGAACAAGTGGAATATGCGCAGATAAGTTTTAGATTTCCTCCAAATGGAGAGAGAATCTACGGTTACCTACCCATCCCACAAAGCAAAATAATAACTTTAATTTTTAAAAAACTTTGCTGTTATATTAATAACTATTAATTTAGTAGTAAAAAATTATTTCAATCAATAACTGTGGCTCTTATTTTACTCTAAACTGAAATAAGAAATGTCCATTACAAATGGAATAATAATAAATAATTTATAAATTTAAATGATCCAAATCCTATTTGTATATATTTAATCCTCTTACCAGTTACCACTATAATTGTCTACCATTGATATAATATGATAATATCAAATATCAATACCAGATTACTGGATGTAAAATATAACCAAACACCAGTCATATAATATAAAGTATATACGAGTACATATGACATGTTAAATATGAATAATGGACACTGATGACGAATTACACGCGTTCTTATGACTGGCCTATTGAAAAAGTAGCTCATTCTAGACTAAGGACAAAATTAAACATTTTTATATTCATGGTTTATAACTGTTTATCAGCATTTTTGTGTCATAATATGAAATTATAATGTTATCGGATTGTTAATACTGTAATAAGACCCAATATTCGCTAACGAACAATGAGAAACCAATAACCAAAATGTAAAATTCATATACGCAGAGAAAATACTTATAAAGTAAATAACAGTTACATTGCGCTTTTGTCTCCTTTTTTCAATTTAAACACGCAGACGATTATGTGATAATCAAAAAATTAATATTGTGCAAGTAGGAAGATGTTATCCTAAAAACCATGAAACGGTTACCTACCCAACAAATTAGGAAGTCGTTTGAAACCGGTTATTGGTAACCACTTATTTTTAAAATTTTCACAGAATCGTATATTAATATACTGGTGATTTTAAAACCACTTACCTAAATACCGATTACCGATTTTTTGGAAGCCGTTTTAAGCTATTTTGAAAATTAAAAAAATGGAACATTAAAAAAAAAAAAGTAAAAATCGTAATAATTTTAATTCTTATTGTGACATTTTCACATTTTCATTAATCGATTTGAAAATGGTCGATAGGCAAAAAAAATGGGCCATTCGTCAAAACGGGACGATTTTAAGTCATCTGAGGGATTCCAATTTAATTAGTATTGTATTTAAATCTAAATTAATTATTTTACGTCTGCTACCATACTAAGCTTAAGCCTTTAAGAACAATTTATCAAAATGCTATGACAATTAAAATACATTGATTTTATATGTACCTTATTTGTTGAAATATATATAATCATACGACTTGGCAATTAAGATAGTTATTTTCGGTATTATTTAAGTAAGTATTTAAAAAAAAAGAATATGGGATAAGATCATATATATGTATAAATAAGATACTTAGTAAACCGAAATTTCCTGAATTTTTTTTCAAAAAACTGAGGTTTTCCAGAAAACTTAGAAAAAAAATAAATAATTCTTAGAAAATAATAATAAAATTATGTTCCCTATTACAAAAAATAATATTTGTTGTGAATTTTGACAGTGTCATAATAACTAATAAGTGATAATGTGATCCCGTCCGTGCGGGTACCTATAGTAGATGAATGAAATAGATGGAAAACTTTCCTATAAGTTGAAATTAGATATAATACCTAAATACAAATTTTAAAATTAACATTACAAAAAGCAGAAATGAAAGTAGGTAACCGAAGAACAGTATCAAAATCAATTTATTTTTATACAACAAATAATAATAATATGAAATTGAATATGTATGTCCAGTACCTTTGATCTATCTGCTCACATTTTGTAATTAAACTAATGGAAATTCGTATCATTAAATAAAATGTATACATACGAAAAATAATCATTCATATATACAACAACATCAAAAACGTTTCAATTTCATTCTAAAACGAATTTGAATACTTATTGAATCCGAATTAAAGCTTTTGGGCATGGTTGTTTTCCATTTTATTAAATCGTTTTCAATTGAATTTTCAATAATGATTCATGGAACTATTCAGTGAAATATATCCGTGAAAATATTCAAAATACCAATCATTTTAGAAATAGCAATACATCCATGACTTAAACCCGAATATTCCACGACATCAAAAGTCAGTATACGTTAATGATTTGTCGGTTAAATATCATATTTAAAATTTTCGGCAGCGGTTAGAACACGTTTTTACAATGTTCAGAAGCCGGTTCTTCTTAATTCGGTTCTAATTGCCGTGCGGCATATTTTACACATTATATAATGTCAGTGAAATATTAGGTAGGCTCTCGTTTACTTTGTTACATGAGTACATTACACGTTTACAAATAGAAATAGAAAACGACAACCAACGGATCCATTTTTATGCGATAAACGCATATTTATATATATAAAGTATAAAATATAGTAATATTTCTTGACGAAACCTCACGCAGGAATTATGTAAATTTTGGACTCTGGTGGCGATTTAAGGGTGTACAAGGACGTGAACTATCTGTTATTGCGCGCATTGGGAACCCTTTGGGTCGTAGGCGTCTACAAACTATAACATAAGTTTCGAGTTTGATATCGACTCAACGAAGAGTATATAACTTTGGAACACCGAACAATAATATTACAGGTCGTGACCGTCGCAACCCGGGCTTACCCTTCAATCGGTTAGGTAACTGGCAACATTTTTTTCACCGAAATACGTCTAGGATATAAATATTAAAACACATTTTGGCTTCAATTAATCAAAAAGAAGTAATAATTGTGCTCTATACATTATAATTAACATTAAGTAGGACTTAAAATTGGTCTTCTACTTGAAAAATTAATTTTCCCTACAGCATGCTTCTTTTGGAGTAGGTACCGACCAATAGTACGTTAGCGTAGAACATTGAGAAACATAATATAATATATAAACGTTTTATTATACATTGTGTAATAGTTTCATTTTAGAAAAATCCTTTATGATACGTAATTCTATTAATATTCTATTAATACTGATTCCATGGACAATCGAAAATTTATATTATAGAATTTTTTAAATATTTTCATCTTAATATTATTATTATTCAACAAAAAACATCTTCGTAGAATATCCCGTATGTTCAGTAATGTGAACGGATTACTTTACATGTAAAATGTAAATATACGAATATCTCACGCACGTGAATTTTTATACTTTTCACACAACTAAGCTGTCGTTGATACAATGTGAAAACTGAAAACTACATAATTTATTCAACGATTTTGATACGATATATATATATATATTTTTTTTTTTTTTTGTGAAACGCCAGCCAATAGAGTATTATATCTAAAAATAGCTTATTTTCAAAGTTGGGATTTAACTGTATTGGGACCAAAATTAAAAATACCTGAATTGGAACCGTTTCACGACCGGAACCCGTATTCAATTATTTCGAGAACCTAAATTTGAAACAATACGGATATTTAATATTAAAGATTTTCTAACTAAAAAAAAAGTTCACATTTATTTTATTAAAACACTGTATACACAATTATTTTATACCATATTTAATTGATGAATTGGAGAAAATACTTGAAAAAAATATGAGCTTTTAAAATCGTATTATTCTTATTTTCAACTTTGATAAATATGATAAAATGATCTTTTATCGTATAATATATCACTTATATTTAAGTTATAAGTTTATATTTTTTTTAAGGAAACTACTGTTTCATAATGATGTTTAATTGTTATTTCTGTAAGCAACTTTTCAACCATAAGACTTGATCCAAACAGTATATGTGTACCTATTTTCAAGTAGCAAATATTATCTATAATAATTATTATTACTTTCGAGAAGAGTAATTTTTCAACTTTTTTGATAAAAGCGGAAGGAAAAATTGACCTAAAAAAATGCATAAGAAATAGTTGTTTTCTTGTAATTCCGGGAAAAAAGTGTCTTTAAATTCAAAACTTACACAGAATAGTTGTGAACATACTGTTACACATATATCATATAATTTTCAAATTACTAATTTTTAAATTTAAATTTATATTTTATGTTGAATCTTTACCCAAAATCATATTATCGAAATAACCAAATCAATATTGCCTTCAAATTCAATATATTTACCACCTGCAGTGTACTGACGAGCAAAATACGCTATTACTGACCGAATTTTTTTTATGCATTGACCAAAATTTTGAGTATGTATCTAAGACTACAGGTATTTGTTAAAACCAAAACTGAAAATTTTATTCTACAAATAAAAATAATTATTTTTAAAGTCCCGAAACTGGAACCGCTAAAACATAGTCCCAAGTTCTATATTTCACTTATATCCTGTAGATTCTGGGTGTCAAAAAAATAACACATTATTCGTATATTAGTACATTTATAATTATAGTAGTAACGTTGTAAACACATAGAGAATTGAATTTATAGTTTCATACGTGATATAATAGTACTGATATACGTAAATGTAAATAAGTTCACTTCTGTATAAGTTCACAACCAAGATGATGCTGAGCTCTAATATTTAAAATAAACCAGACAGTAATACTTTTTATTTGATAAAAATCACATCTCGACTATTTTGATATTAGAATTTGTTTGCTTTTAAAATGCTGGTGCATAACCAGACTATATTATGATAGATGGTTCTGGGATTGTGAGTAAATAGACTTATTTAGGACATAATATTTTATGTGTTATAAGCAAACAAGTACACGTCCAGATTTTAGTATTAGTATTACCATAAATTATGGTAATTCAATGGACAAATTTGATTTTAAATTTAAATTAACACGTATAGGTGTATTATACGTGTATCAAACGATTTTTGATTTTTTATAAACTGGAAATTAAGTCATCATGAATAATTAAAAGTATTGTGTACAAAATTCACAAACAATTATTGAACTATTTTCTAATATAAATCCAGATTACAATGATTTAATTCAATTTTATAAAATTTGTTTATGTTTGCCTGTGACAACAGCTTCTGAAGAAAGAAGTTTTTCTAAATTAACTCTGGTAAGATAAAAAAATACACTATTAATTTTGTCTAGTTCAGCTATTAATATTGCTTAAACATTTTATTTACATTTTAATTTCAAAAGCAAAAGCAAATTAAGAACCACTATGACTCAACAAAAATTTAAGTCTTTGATTTTGATATCGGTTAAAAAAATTTTTTTAAAAATATTAATATTCAGGATTAGATTGATAAGTTTATAAAAAAAATAGACATATAAACTTGTAGATATGAAACCAAAAAAATGATTTTATGAAGTTTAAATATAAAAATAAAAATAATAAAAAATAAATATAAAAAAAAAACTAATGGAATTTGTTTGTGCTTGTTTCATATTAGTATATATTACATTAATATATATATATATATATTTTGTATAAATTATTAGTATATAATTATAGATCTTTAGTATGAAAAATTTTATCATGTTGCCTCTCAACCAAAATTCCTAGCTACGCCACGGGTGATATATATATAAATATATATAATTTATATACGGCTTAGTGATTTAATATTATAATTAAAAATTCTACATAGTAAGTTGGTTATCAATAAATTCATTTTTTCATACATCTATCCACTTTCAAACTTTTTCAATATATTCGTCTATGCGTTTAGTTTGATGATGATTTTTATTTTTGTTTGAACCCTCTGCGACCATTTTAATGGTTCTTAAGCTAAACATTTTAATTGATTAATAAATCACTAATATAAAATTCTCGAAAAATTAAAACAACGTACAAAATAGAAACATAGAAACTCACATAGTAGGTATTGTGTTATTATCATATGATAGTCATGGAACGAATTTTTGTAGCGAAGTTTATTATCAATATATTCAGCTCCAAAACAAAACATAATTTTATCAGTTGCACCAACTAGTAAATAAATTAAAATAACGGAGTCCCATTATATATTTCCATTAAATAATAAATAATTAAAATTGAAATGTTCACAACATACTTTATACACTTGGAAATATTACGTTTTGCTTCAATTATTACTTGGTTTGCATTAAATAACACGTAAAATAGTGATGTGTTTTGATGCGATTTGGAAATAGTTCATTTTGCCGATGGAAATAGTGCATTTTGAAAAATTACGCAACTTTAAGATAAATTTAACACAGAAAATAATACGTTTTGGCAAAATTTGACCACGGTTATTCGATTCCCCGTCATTTTCACTATCAGAATTCATATACTTTCTCGTATAACTCAATTTTTTTAATTTTGGCAATAGCACGCTTTGCATGGTCGCCCCTCAATTATAAATTGCTCTCAATTATTCGAAAGTCTAACAAATCAAACGATTTTTATTAAAATAGTTGAAAAAATCAAAAAAACTTTTTGACAAGTTTGAAATATTTCTTTTTGTAAATCATGGAAAAAACAAAGGTCATTAATCATATACTTTATTTTTAAAAAAAATGTGAAATATTCTCACTACCTAGGATTAGAAGGACTACTGACTTTCCAATTAATTTATAATATACTGTATAAAAACTATTGTTGCATATTATTATCAAATGTCGTCCGATTTGAATTTAATATTAGATGAATACATTACGTCAAGTTATGTTATAAGACGCATATTTTTTATAAATATGACAATATATTATATTTTTATACCGTTGCCGCAGAGACGGTTTGTTTACAGATTTACCTATTTATTTTTCGCCGAATATTCAGCTCCTAAATCAACGTGCCCGTTCTTCACAACTGTGACATTCGAAGAAGGAAAACACATTATTGTAGGTTATATATTATTATGCACGTATATAATACAAAGCCGGCGGCGGTGGAATTGCCAATTTCGAGTTGTCACATCGGACATACGTATATAAAAGTATATATGTAGTTCGGCGGACGTGTGTCGTAAAGTCGCATAACAAGCTGACTGATATTCGCAAACTCTCGTCGAATTAAAATATCAACGGGATGATAATATTTAAATTCTCCGAGACGGTAGTTCGGTATGAACTCATAGGTATATGTGATTCAAATCGGTATAATAAATTAGTATATAAATGTATCAAAAGTTATCCGGAAAAATAAATATAAACGCGGTTATATCCGATGAACGATGGCAAAGACGAATTAAAAAAAATAAAAAAATAAAAAAATACACACCAGTCGTATATAAAGTAATTTTGAACAGACTCGTATAAATTAAAAAAAAAATCAAATAAAATCAAACGACAAAACGAATAGTGTTGCTTAAAATACAAAAAAAAAAAAACTATAGGTTATAGGTCCCATACGAGTAGAACTATATAAAAAAAAAAAAAAAAAACGTTAATTTTTACCGTGTTATTTTTTCGTCTTGGCTTGTTTAAACACATATACATATGAACAACTATCGCGTGAAATAATTGAAAGAAAAAAAAAAACAACACGTGTTACACCAGAATTGTGATCGTGATCGCACGAATATTAAAAAATAAAAATAAATAAAAACCATCGGAAAGTACCTAATGATTTATTCAAAATTGTATAAATATGATATATTATATTATGTACGATAGGTACAAAGTCCGATGGGATTAAATGAGGATATCTGTAAATCATACTATACCTTTATATACACTATTGTCATTACCTATAACAGTTTAATATTATATAGTGAGTAATTTTAAAACGAACAAAATATGTATACAAACAAATTACAAAACAATGTTTTAAACCGCAGAGTACATAGATTTAATTCGTAAAAAAATATCAGGTTTTCACGTGTATTTTTTTTTAAATGCATATTAGTTTTGTCAAAATATCATAACAGTTCCGATCGATATATATATATATACGCATTATATTATATGTATCCCTATACATATTATGTTTACGTCACATCGATCAATCACACAATTTTCAACCGGTTTACACATAAATATGGGAAACATAAAACTATGACCAAAATAAGTTCAGCGTGTTGTTGAAATCCGTTAATGGTTAACGAAAACAATATTTCAACTCGCACCGGGAGAGAGAGGCGATATTATTTTAAAAAAAAAAACTAATCGGGCTGCCTAAAACATAGATTACCATATATGGTACAGCATACTTAATCAACACAAGGTACATAGCATAGAACATTTTTTTTTTTTTTTGACAGTGACGAAATAATAATAATACGGAGAAAAAAAAATACAAAGGTTCAGATACTTCTAATGAGTGATAGGCGATTAATAAAAAGAAAAGTTAAAACATTTACATAGAATATAATATGTGAAAATTAATAATATAATATAATGTGTCCTTCATGACTAGAAGACACATCTAAAAATCAAAGTTAAAATTCAATATACAATATTACCTGGACTCGGTTAAATAAAATAGGTTATTATTTTTTTACATCCCGTATATGAGGAAATAAAAATCGCACTTTTGTCTTTTTGATTTGACCATTTACATTTAACTTTTTCTAAATTTATTTCTTAAATATTTACTATAAGTTTACCACTTTGTTATATTTTCATTTCAATAAAAAAATAAAAATTTAAAACGTACTTCGTTCATCGTTAAGCCAACAATGTACCAACTACTGAACTATGGATATTAACACTGTAAAAATTTACGATATTAGAAAAGTTAGTGAGTAATATTGGAAAAAATAAATTGACTGCTGTAGGTAGGCAGTTGAGTTAAAATGTTTAAATATATAGATGAACTATTTATCGACTATTTAATGCCTACTCTTATCATAATTTCTTCCGCGTTTTTGGATATTATTTTTTTGTAAATATAATATGTTTATAACAGTAGGTAGGTACTTACATATTTTATTCGGAACACCGTTTTCCGGTAAAAAATTATGGTAGTATAAATGACTCACAACTCGTATAAAATATAACTATTAACGGTTATTTTTTGGGACGAAAAATCACATAAAATAAAACATTTCACTATTGTGTATCGCACCTATGTAGGTTAGGTTCAAGGATTTATAGGACGGGGCTTCCGAAACAATAATAATAGTATATAAACTAACGAAAATCATATGCATAATCTATTAATGTGTATCTACTCTTTCCTGAAATTAAAAAAATGATCGTCTGACTATTTTTTTTTTAATTATGAAGATGGTTTACTGAACAAAGCGTGTGAAGTACGTTTTAGTTTAAACGCTGTCTAGACGCCCGACCGTTGTACAATATATTACGCACCCGACCACGGGCATTTGATGAGCGTATATGCGCGTTGAAATAATTCGGACGGTCGGCCGAGATCTTATCATTATATTATTATCAAGGGTCGGGTAGAAATGGTGGATTTATTTGGTTTAAATGGTATTGCGATACGGTGGTAATATATACATTTATTGATACAACTTTTTTATGATAATCAATGATACAAGTCGAAAATAGTCAAATACGCAATAATACACAAAACAAACGCACAAATTACTTTTTTAAATTAATTATTTTTCTCGACCGCTTTATGACAATCAATATTACAATACCAATAATTTTTTTTGTTTGATCTTTACATTTAACCCAACATGGCGTATGTCACACAAAATTAAACATGAATCGCATAAAACGCACTGTTCTCCAATTTCGTCGTTACATTCTGGGCATATCCATATTGTATTTTTGTTATTAGCCTTTATTACTTTTAAAATGGCTTGCCAAGCGTCTTTTGTACAGTGAGATTTTATAGTAAATAATGTATTATTATTAGGTAATATAATGATAAGATGGTCGGCTACGTATTATAATATATCGACCGACCGAAATTTTTACAAGTCCGCGCGCATGCGCTTATCACATATCCGTGGTCGGGTGCGTAATATACACCCGACCATGGTCGGTGGTCTAGACACAGCGTTTTTTTAACAACGAAACCAAGCCTATCCATTTGTCTGATTCGTCTAAGAATGGTCGAAGTTCATATTATAGCTTGCATCATACTTGTACAAAAATGTCTATATTTTAATTAATCAAATTAAAAATGCTTCTACTTTAAAATGTATAAAATGACACTATTACTACATGCTATACACAAGACTACATAATAATATACATTTAACTGAGTCATTGCAGGACTGGTCAAAATAAAGTATTCTGATTTTAATTCTACAGGTCTCCTACATTAACAGATACATACGTATTAATTAATATTCAAATTGGGTGAAAAAATAAGCGAGTTAGTAAGTATAATATATGTAGGTATATAAATTTCACCTGCACAGAATGTTTCAAGCGTATTCTAGAAGTTCTAACCACCGAGTACGAGACTATTTTTTATAAAAAAAACAACGACTATTTAAATTTGAGAAAATATGTTTACATCAATTAACGACTAGTATAACCGACTACCAACGTGTTAAAATTCGACTGATTAAACGAAAATACACATTTTCGTACTCTTCAGTATGCATCCCTGCCGTTTTGCTTACGAAAGTAAAATGAGAAAAGGAAGAGGCAGTGAGAAAGAGAGATAATGATTTATTATAGTAATGATTTAGCGAAATCGTATACTTATTTCTTATGCGCCGATAATTTGAATTTAAAATATAACATAATACTCACACACGAACTTGATCAGTTGCATCTATTATGTTCTTATCGAAAAATAGAATAAATAGTGTATAAAATAGATATTATAATATATATATGCAATGCTGGGAAAATTACAACTTTTAGGTTTTAAGCAGAGCGAGGTGTTTTTCTTCTTCTGGAAACAAAATATCGGATAAAAGGAGGTTGTTAAGTTATGAGCTGTTTTGATAGGAAATTCGTTCTAGATGGTATTTTCTAGAGGTAGGTATTTATTTTATTTTTCATTTGTAAACGTAAATAAAAACTATCTTGATAATGAGAAATTTTTATAAATGGAAAAACAACAAATTCAATAATTGCTATAGTTACTGCAAATTATAAAAATAATATATATGAGGACGATATACAATTTTACAATTCAATGTCGTTTTATAGAATGCAATGATTTTGCATTGCTATTAAATATAATATATCCACTTCTAGTATCCTACTTGACAAGCGAAGTAATTCCATGACAACATACCGCCATTTTCTATTAGCTTAACTAGTTCAAGTTATTAGTCTAAAATATATATATGTAATAACCAAGTTAAGTCTTAAGTTATTTTTATTTTCATTAGAAGTGTTAAATAACGTAAATAATATTAGTTAAAAATTATTACTGATTTTCCAAACTTGTTTTTTTTATTGATGTTAAATTTATATTACATTAGTTTTGGGGAAATTTATTGTAAACTACAAAAATGATAAAAAAGAAAATTTAAATCTTATTAAATATGTTTTCTGAGTAACTTAACTTTATAAAAACAACTCGGTAAAATTTACAATATAATGCTGTGCCATTAATAATAAAGTAAATAAAAAAGTAATTCGTTAAGAAAATATTTATATTAATTAAATATACCTTACAACTTTACTTTAAATTTTTAAACTCGGTATTTCGTGATTTTGTATGTACCTAACTATATGCAACAAAAAAATTTTCAAATATTTTAGTTTTATGTTTTAATATGTACTAATAATTAGTTATTTTAGAAAACTCCAATAGATATTCCTATTCTAGTTCTAGTTTCCTTTCTACTTTTTAAATTTTTTCCAATAAGTACAATAATATTTAAGTTAATTCAGGGACTCAAAATTGGTTAAATTTTGGGTTAAAAAATGATTTAGACATTTTAAGGCTTTTTTTAAAGTTTATATTAATGTTTTAATAAATAGCTATTTAATTTTGTCAAAAATATGTATTATTTTGGTATGAAATGTGTTTGTATTTCGGTTTTATTTTATTTTATTTAAAAGATCTATAAACTTGAAATTTTCCCCAAAAACCTATGTAAGTACATTATGAGGGTAAAACATTTTTGAAAATGTTTACCAATTTTCCGGCTACTTATGGAAATTTACTTCTTTACAGGAGAATTCCATTTTTCGAGTTTTTTTTCACCTAAAAATATGTATTTTTCAATCAAAAAAATAATGGTGATATCAGAATTTGGCGATCGGACTTGATTTTTTTTTTGTTATATCAAATTGAAATTCAACAACATTATCATGTTTTTTAAAATATTTATTTTTTTATATTTTTCAACAGTATTATATAGTTTAGTGGCGGCAACGGTGTTGTCGTGCGCGGGATCTCCTCGGTTCGAAATCTTTTACATCCAAGTAACTTTTTGCCTTTTTTAAAACTTTTTTTTTTATTATATTATATAATATAACCATATTATTTTATATTTTAGTAAAATTAACAGTAATTTTTAAGTATATCCATCGAAGCTTCACTCGGAATCGTTTTTTTTCTTTTAGAAAAAAAACATTTATCATTGCTTTCAAGTTCAATATATCCGCCACCAGTATCTTACTCAACGAGCGAAGTGCTTCCACCCTTATTTATTTTTATATTATGTTAATATACCTATTTTTCTTGTAAAGTCGTTTTTTTTTATGCAATGATTTATCTTTTCTTATAAATTTAAAATAATAATAAGACACTATTATGATTGACCAACTTTCACCGTCTGTACTTGGATGACTTTAAAATTGAAATTTCTCAAACAATTAATTTATAATCGAATGTTACTGGCAATCTAACCTTACTAAACTTAACTCCACAAGAAACTTAGGGGCACTTATTTTTTGCTGTGTAAAAAGTACATCTATTAATAATTTATTTCCGAACACAAACAATCGAGCTAATATAAAACCGATTGTTTTTTTACTTAATAGAGTTATGATTGCCATAAAAAATGTAATTATTTATATTTGCTCTAGATAAGATCATATTTATTTAGAATAACTGTATAAAACTGTATAAATATATATATATATTATATCACTCTAAAAATATTATTATAAAAAAATTAATTTATATGATTTTTCTCGATATTTAGATGATTCTAAATAATTGTTGTTCTGTTATATTGGTGATTATAGAATTAATTGATTATTTTTAAAATTTTAATAATTAATTGATTGACCGTATAATCGATCAGTCCAGTCCTAATCATGACCCATGAAGAAACATAATAGTTTTATGAAATTCAATAGATAAATGGCAAATTGCTAGTATGTTTAACAAAAATATAGATGAACAACTTTTAAAGTAGATAGGTAAACAAAATAAGCAACCTCAAATATCTACTGCAAACAATTTGCAAAAAAAATTTTATAAAAATGAATAATTAGATAAAAATCTGATTATTATTATAAATATTTACATAATTCTGAACAAGGAAGGGAATTTATTGGTTTTATAATAACGTTTAATTGTAATTTTCTGAAAACTTTATTTTAGGAAAAAGAAATTGGGGTAAAAAAAGTTTTGGGGTAAATAGATTGTTTATATAATGTTCAAGCAATTGGTACTTTAGACTTTAGAGATTCATTCGTGAACTTTCTCAATAGTTTTCTTAAACATAAACAAAAACTAAGAAATATGTTATAAATCAGGAAATATTAATGCTGGAGGCTTAGATTTTTACTGAAATTTTAGTAAAAAATAGTAAGTATATATACATTTTTTTTTTCAATATATTTTTCTTATGTCATAATAAAAAATTCGGAAATACGTGTGACAAAACCATCATATTTTATTATCTAAAAATATATAAGTTAAATAGTTGAGCGACTCGTATGTTAAGAACCACTGTTCTAAAATGTAAAGGAAAACTACCGAAAATATTGGACAATTATTAGGTACAAATCGAAGATAATACTTTCGAATTTCACTAAGAATTGTGTTTAAAAGTAATTATTTCAAATAGGTCTTAATAAATTTAATATTAGATAATTGTTTCAAATATATATATTTCAAACAATATACATTTAAAATTTCATTTTACAAAATATCTAGGAGGTCATAGATCCTTTAAGTATACCACAGAAATCAGGCACGCAATTTATTTTCCGCCAGTTTAAGCCTATATGCAGTGTACTTAGTGTAGCTAGAATGTATATATTTAGATATATTCAGGTGTTAAAATGGGGGGACGAAATGGGGCTCAGTCACCTTACCTTTAACGGTGGTTAAAAAGCGTCCCCTTTAACAATTTATACGTATGATACTCAAATTATAACCAAAAATTAATCTAAATAATTCAGAATTCTTTTGAAATTAAATCTTATAGTTTTAATTTTTTTTTTTTTTTTTTCATCAAATATTCGAATATATTATTTTAGTTTTATCTAATGCGTTTAATAAAAATTACGGACTAAGATGGAATCTGAAGGCGGTCCCACACGACCAGTGTACTTGGCCCACATCGGTCGTGTTACTTTAAACTTATACTTATTTTACTTTAAAATACATATCTTCTGTATACCAAGACAATAATAATATTATATATTACAATATACATATTATGTATATTATATATTTTTTATGTATATTACATTTTTATGAATTATTCTGTTATTTAATATTAAAAAAAACATATAGGTACTAAAGAAAATACAATTTATATTCCTATTTAAGTACTCATAAATGTTTTATTTTAAAATAACTCTTTATTAAATAAAGTAAAATAGAGCTTCATACATATATACATATATATATAGGTACATAGCGTGATTTTTTAAGCATGCTAAACCCTACTTTTTAATCGCGGTGTATAATGTGTAAATTTGTGAAATAATTAATTTTTATACTACTTTTATTTGTATGATTTTTTTATTATTGTAGTGTTTTTAAATGGAAACCACTCCTTACTCTAAGAACTTTGTTGTTATGAAAAAAATATATTTTGTTTCAAATTTTTTTAAAAATTATTTATTTCATAAAAAAGTAGTATTATATAGTGCTTTAAATATTACAAAAAGAATTTCAAATTTGTTTTTTATTTGCGGTTAAAAATGGGGTAAGCATACTTAAAAAAATCACTGTTTATATACATGTTACATATACATTATACATATAATGATATATGGAACGCTTATAACTTATACTTATACGGGGACAATATAACCCTCCTCTCTAGAATTTTTTACATTTTAAGCCTTGGGTATATCATAATATTTTTATTTTTAATAATTCATATAATGAATCCTATACATATATAGGTACTTAAGATGGGATGTCACACTGATAATTTTGAGTTGTAATAACAAACGAAAGATGATAATAAAATATTTGAGAGACTAAGCATCTACGTATTATTAAATTGATATTCAATATAAAACACATTATTTAAGATAAAAAATATCTCTAAATAATTTGCAAAATATTTAATTATTAAAAAAATTACAGTGATAATTAAGGTAAGCATATAACATCAGAGCACTAGCTCTTTCTAATACAACTGAAATTTAAAAAAACACATTGTTATAAAACTAATATTGAATTCTTTTATGTTCAGAATCTAAAATAGGTTTTTATTGTTTAATATTTTAATATCTATTTATTTTTTTCACTTATTTTGTACGAGTAAAAGTTTTTCATTTTTTCTCTCTCAATTTCGTACAATGATCAAGTATAATTAGATTCCAAATTCAAATGATACAATAAGAAAAATAAGAGAGTAAAAAAAGTAAAATCAAATAGTTGTATACAAAAAAATAATTTAAAAAATAAAATAAATTTTAAACCTATTTTTATTCCAAGACCATGTAATATTACACGAAAATAAGAAAAGTGAATACATAATAAGATAATAAGTATATAAATGTTATTGTTTCTTAAATTTCAATTTCAAATTATTAATTAAAAAGTTAATTTATTAATATATAATAATTTATTCGTCAAGAAATATAATATATACGTCGAATTTACACATTTGAGAATATTATATACGTGCGATACTATTGTGAATATAGGTACTTTGTATATCATAAATAATTATTAATATAATTTTAAAAATCGATAAAATTGTATATATTATAAATGTGAGCAGCTGATACGTTTTATTTATTTTATAAGTGAATAATAATATTACGTATATGAATAGTAATATTCATTCTTAAATATATGATAGTATATAATTCTATAGTATCTACTATAGAAATTGAGTTGTTCGAATATAATTAATAATTGAATAGGTAATATAAATACTATCAATGAATACTAATTACCATAGTATAATTTAATGAAATAATTCGAAATCGCTGTTTCAATTGATAAAATAAAATACATTAAAAAGTAAATTGATATCTAGACCGAATTATGTAATAATTATATTCAAAAGTTATTTCGTACAAGCTTTCATAATATTGACAATATTAAACTAGATAAATCGTATAAAACGAGTATGTATCGGGTAAAAATTCTATAGTCTGTAAAATTAAACATAAAATACATACGTAAGATACGTAGGTACGTCGACAGAATTTCACCGGTTTTCGAATTATATAACCATTTCCACGGTTTTAGCGCAAGTCGATGTGCGAAATGGGCTGCCGAGACGATAAAACGAATCGGTCAAGTACCTATATTTTGTAAAAAAAAAAAAAACAACAGTAAGTACTCAATTTCCAAAAAAGAAAAATTGTGTAAAGTGCCGAACGCGAACATCACTGGAAACGATTTGACTGGCGTTTGACTTTCAATATTTAATAACTCGCCGCGTAATAATAATAGCCTATATATTATTATTATTATTATTATTATTATTATTATGTTATATAAACGATGTACAATCGAAATGATACCAAAAATATTCGTCACACTCGTAGAGGCGGCGCGCCGCGTACATAATATAACATAGTACGTCGCACGTTGTAAAATATTTTCCCGAATTGCAAAACGAGTCCGACTTTGAGAAGCGGAACCCACATGAAACCTATACACACGGCTACTTGTAAAACACGGGGTAAATTTTATTTACAAAAAAAAAAAATCATACACGTTTATGATAATATATAAATACCCAATAATATCAAGGACATTGTATATACTATGCATGTCGTCGCCATTAAATATCTTATAAATGCGTTTATAACGAATACAGCCATACCTATTTGTGTTATTATAATATTATTGTGTTCATATAATAAACATAGTGTTTATAAATTTCAATTAACACACAACGTGTTATACGCGTGTACAATCCGAGACGGACGTTGTGCGTTGATTGATATAATGCAATAGTATATCTATCGATCGGTCGTCGAACGAAATTCATTTGTACGAACGTGTTTTCCCGTATTAAACACGGGAGCGTGAAGAGCACAACACGCACGTGCGCCGCCCGAAATTTCAGTGAATTTTTACGTTCCATCGGTGGTGGCGGTTGAGGTTTTGGAGATCTTAACCCTTCCCCCGGGGCTCCTAAATTATTATTATTATTTTTTTTTTTTTTTCGAACTCTTGTTGTTTCTCATGCATAGGTTTTCAATTTCATTATCGCGACGGTCAAATCAATTATATCAATATATTATACTTTAATACGATGTATAACCATATGGCTGTGATTTCGGTATAGATTAAATCATCACATGTCGCAAAGTATTTTATTTCGAATAATTAATTTGGTATTTTTTTTTTTTTTTTTTTTACATTTTTTATACCCCTTTTATGATAATTGTCTCGATACCATTTTTATCGATTCGGTACAAAGGTAATAGCATTTTTAAAGTTAATTTTCAAAAAACGCGTTTAACGGCCTGGGGCAACATGCCCGTCTGAATTTATACATTTTGGAGTCGAGAAAATGTCATTTCATATTAAACGTCGATAAATTGTACCTGAAAAGAGTTTATGAGAAATAAAATGTCGTAAAATGATGTTGTTTTAGATTGGCCATTGGGTATGACAGTTCCGTGCCCCCCCCCCCCCGTAAATACATTCCTCCGACCGCCCTATAAATATTACGGTTGCAATATACGATATACACTTTTTAAGTAATTGAAAAAATTCTTGAAAACAATTCTCGGTTGCGCCACTGCTAATATTATTATCTATTTATCGATGGTTTAAGAGGCCGCAACACCAACGAAAAATCGACCTAAAAGCGTGACAAAACTGTGGGATTTTGAAAAGTCGGATTTAAATTCAGAAAATTGTATTGAATTCATCAGTTTGTCTTCTAGGGATCGATCGAGGCGTTTATTTTTATTTTAAACATTGATTATATTTTAATCTGTAATAATAAAGAAAACTGCCTCGATCGATCCCTAGAGGACTGGCCGACACATTCAAATCTTTTTACAGATTGTAAATCCGACTTTCCATAGTTCCACAATTTCGTCACGCGTATCGGTCTTTTAGGTGGAAATTTCGTGATTACACAACAATAAAAAGTGATACGGGTAAGGGGCTATTTTTAGATTAATTTTAAAATGTATATAAATAATTCTAAATTGTTAGATTTTTATTTTTCATAATATTTCTTAAAAATTGCCTATACAGAACCCCTTAAAAATCGCAGGTGTTGCGGCCTCTTAATAGGTGATATTATTATTGTACATGATATCACGGATCAAACCGCAATTGTCTGAAAATCGCATAGATAATAAAGAAATATATTGGTAAGAGGTAATATGGGGGAGTGGATGCGTGGTAATCTTTTCCTTCTTTGGGGGTTTTTTTTTTGTATCATTATGTGAGGAGTATAATATTTATTTTTTAACGGGACAAACCCTTTATTCCATAAATAATGTTTTCAATTTTGGACTGGAGGGGCAGATTAATTACAATGATGATAAGTTTTAAAAAAATGCATTTTTGGGCATTTGTTTCAATATTCATTTTGTTTACATTTATATAGATACCAAAGAGAACTATTTATTGATCATTAAATTTCAACCAAAGAAATAATATATATATTATACCTTCTTCTTTACCTTGATCCAAACTATTACATTATATATAAATTATATCTTGACCCAAGTCCTTCCATTTCACTCAATTTCCTGTATCTTTTTTATTTAAACTAGTCCTCTATAGATCACTCTCTATCACACCCAACAACCATTTCGGGTATCCTCTTTCCCTTTTTCCATCTACATACGTTTCCTTTACCAATCTTACCGATTTTTTCGTTTTCCTACATATTAACACATGTCCGAGATATTTTAATATGTTCTCTTGAAATTTATCTACTATCGAAGTGACAATTATTCTAAATCTTATATTGTACAATTTTCTTATTTTATCTTCTCTAGTCACTCCACTCATCCTTAGCGTTAACATTTTATACGCTATACATTATATTAAACTACTAGAAATAACAATTGAAACAATATATATTGTACCTATTTAAAAATGTAATGAACGATTAGCGACTATTAGATAAAATAATAATTAAAATAAATAAATTGTCAAATTATAACATTCTATTATCTCCCAAACTCCAACATGTTCAGGTTTGCACTTTCATATATTGGGGAGTCGAAGATGGTTCTTGGTTGCTACGACATGCATAGCTGCTACAAAATTATTGGACGGGTTTGATAATAATTATTATGACTATCTTGCACCAGAGACCAGATTCGACCAATGAGAAAAGTCTCGTTAGCTACCTCATTTTTTATCTGGAAGACGAACTGAGGACATCGTGCGTCGAAATACGCATTTCGACCACTCGATCACAGCCAACACGTTTAATATAAAATACATACATAAATACATTATATTATGTTTATTTATCAATATTACCTTTGAAAAAATTATGATACACATCATTGAGTGATAAATGTGATAAAAAATAAATACATTTTTTATCATTAACTATTATAACCATTCAACTACAAGTAATCATTTTGGTATGTGACGTATATTATGCTCTTTTTGCACATTACGTTCCGTGTATTAGTTATACAGATATCTGAGTTTTCATTTTCAGATCATAAATCCGCAATAAAATTGTAATTTGTAAAAATAGTTGGAGCATTGCCTGTTTTAACAATATAACAGGTAGTGTGATGATAAGACAGCCGATACATCGATAACGTATTACAGATTTAAAATTGATAAATTTGAATAATTAAAGCCCGAATTAAGAGTGAAAACCTATAGAAAAAATGATTTGTAATCCGTTTTCATTCACTTGACGTTTTTACGTCATACGTCTTTAAGCTATCGTTGGTTGTTACTTGACAAATTGTAGTGATTAAAGTTACTTAATAATTAATATATATTGGTGAGCGAGAATATTAGCCCTAATATTTATAGCCTTTAACTGGTATGATATAAACACTTACCACGTCTAAAATCTTTGCGAAAAAAGTATGTTATTTTAACCTTATTATTTTATAATGAAAATTACCTACTTTTTGTAGGTTGATTTAGATAAAATTTAGTATTTTCTGAAAAATTATTCAAATTTTTTTAAAAATGTATTTTATACATAAATCCACTATTTAATTGCTAAAAAAAGTCAGTAATTTAGAAAACATAATTTTTAAAACTTTATAATATATTAAAGATAAAACTCAAAAGATACATAATATAGGGTTAAGAATATAATATGAGTACTTGAGTATTAAATTACTTTAAAGTTAATTAGAACATTTAAAATTTTTATCATCTCGAGAGATCTTTTAAGTAATCTTAATTTTTGTATGTTTTTTTTCACACTCACTTTTTAGCAAGTATTGTTGTAGTAGTACTTATACGACAAGCAGTGTAAACACGAACTTTTGATATTTAATACGTTTGTTTTAAGGCGAGACACTTAAAAAGTCACGAAACGGACAGAAAAACTTTTCCTCTCGGTAATTAAGACTTACAGATACGTAATACGTTTATGGCGTATTCCGAAACGTATAGACGATGCGGCCGACTGAAAAAAAATGTCAATATTTTCGCTTAATTTTGTCCCGAGTGCGTAGGTACGTACGTATACACAAGTACTAATAGAAAAATAACGATGGTTTTTCTTTTGTACATGGAAATGGGTCGGCGGCGAAGGTTAACAGAGTTGAAAAGGTCTCTACTATATTGTAGCGTTTAATGGTTAATTATTGTTTTATATTTCCTTTGTATTGTAGAAATGGTTATACGCGAAATACAAAACGATTTAATAATAATAATACATACGACACGTAATGTGATTGAAAAAAAACGTGTAAAGAGTGGTGTAAGTAAATAATTAGGATCCATAGGGGAGGGGAACAAGAGAAATATATCCCTTAAGCACTTAAATAAATAGAGCTTTTAGTTGATGAGTTGAGTAAAATGACAAATCCGTTTTGTTTGATTACAAAATACATAATATTATTCAATTATGGAAATCATTACAAGACCTAAATACCTAATGTTATATAGCAACGACGATACACTGGTCCGCCGTCCCTTTTTATCCGCTCCGAACGGTCCTTTGACATTTTTATCGTCGAAAATTTAGTACAATATACTAAAAATATAGTAGTTCTAGCTAGGTAAATTGTATTTTGAAGAATTTATCAATAATAAGACATACCTACGTATACACTAACTTGGATATTAGTTATTAATTATTTATAATAATTAATTATTGTTAATTAATTTATTCATTATAAATTTGTTATATTATAAATCCATTTCATATAATAATAAAAAACAACTTTAAATCTGCCTCATAATAATTTTAAGTTTCAGCTTATGGAGCACTAGCGCACGTGCTTCGTTTATAAATTGCAGAAATATAGGTATTGTGTTTTTTTTTTTCTGTACAATATTATTATTTATCAGACTTGGGTAATATTCTGAACATAGTATTCCAGATACTTTTTCAAGATACAGACACATTTTAAAAAATAATTCCATTATTTTTCCGTTAATGTAAATTGTATTTGTGTGTATTGTGTATAAGTATAAGTATATATAAGTACCTAAATTTAATTTATTTATTTATATATTTAGTAGGACAATAATGTAATTTTACAATTTAAATATTAATAATTTTTATTGATGAAATAAATAGTTTGTAAGTAGCGTATTCATTGATATTATTTTATTATAATAAATTTCAAAATTACAGTAGCTATATAGTGATATGAGATTGTGTTTAGATATATAATACTAATTATTATAAAAATAAAGGTTACCTAATAGAAGTCTTTGAAAGTTTAATGCGTCTTTATTAAGTTTTACAAAAAAAAAAAAAAAAATTGCCTACTTATTTATTATTAGAATTCGGGGCTCAATACACGGAAAATGATCAGAATATGTAATAAACATTTTTTTAAATAAACATAAAATATATAAAAATATATTTTTAGATAGGTATTAATTTTAAAACAATAAATCACTGTTTTACCTTGGAAATGGCATTGCACAATTAATAACTTCTTTTATCTTCATAATTTACAAAGAACTAAATATAGTAAGCTAGTTACATATGCGCATTATCGTGAAATCACGTTTTAAAAATAACGACGATAGTAAAAACATGGACGCGTTATGCTTTTTTTATGCTTTTATGCTTTGAAACGTTAAATCGCATCCCCATAGTTTATTTAAGTATGCCCGAAATGAATAAGGAATTTTTCAACGAAAATAAACACATTAACCGATGTTTTATGCACCGTATATATATATAAAAAAAATGGAATAAATTGTAGAAAATAACTTTTGTTCCAAAAAATGCACATATTCAAAAAAAAAAAAAAAAAAAAACAATATACGTAATAATATGCAAAATATATTTGCCAATTTGGCGTTTTTCTAACTTGAAACACATTTAAATCGTACTTAGCAATTTTTTGGACTATTATATAAAAATATGCAAATACATTAAGTCCCGAGCTCTATTTATCATACTTAAATGAATCACAAAATTTGGATGTAATTTATAATTAATATATAGGTATATATATACTTTTGGAATACTATAATCATAAAATACCCATTTGAATACATCTTCAGAATACTTTTTTGGAAGTACCTATTCGGAATATGTATTCGAAATACTTTTAAAAAGTTTTTACCCAATTCTGTTGTTAATTTTTCGATGTGATCGTATCCGTGCGTATTATTATCACATAATATATACAAACAGAAGAGTCACTTCCAATGTAAGTAAAAAGTTGACGGCCATCTTGCCGTTTGTAAATCTTATCTATTTACTATTATCAGTTCGAAATATTGATATTACAGTTTATATTTTATAATATATGTACAATTTTATGTTACTGTTCTACATTTTTTTTTCTACTCAATTTTAATCATTCAACCAATACTAATTGTATAAAAGAGCTTAATGAAATTTTGTGTCAAATGAATTCTCAAGTAGTCGGCACTTCTAATTTTGTTTTAAGACATACTTAGTTTAATTTTAAAATTGATACTTCTAATTATAGGCATTTAAATTTACCTGAAAGTAACGCATTTTCATTATGTTTGTAGCTATTTGTATTGCAATTGAACCTGCGAATGCTAAAGCCGCGTCCATATACTAGCGTAGCATGTGTGTTTATATTCGATGAAATGTTCGCCGAATTATTTGACAAACAACGAAAATCAAAAAACTGCATAAGTAATATGTATGTATGTTCGTGGGCTTCGTGTTTTTATTTTTCCATTTTTAAATTTCGTAGTTGTACCTATAGTCACCGACAAAACATGTCCCTTCAATTAGCTTAGAATTCAATGAGAAGACGAAGACGGGTAAACTCAATTGTATACTCGTTGATCGGTATCTAGAGGATATTATTTATTAAACGATTTAGAAATACAAGAAGTAAATGGACAATTTCTTCAAAATTACCCGGGGATAGCGTCAAGTGATTATGATTTGCTTATACAAATTTTGATTGAACCTAAAATTACTAAAAATGAAACAAATTTAAGAAAACCTATATCAGTAAAAAAAGACCATCAGTAATCTTTCGATTTCTTGCTACTGACAAATCTTTCACAAATTTACAGTATCTGTTTAGAACGTCAAAACAAATTATTACCTAGAAGGCTAGAAATAATATGATTCCTGAAATTTGTGAAGCAATTATTGATGTATTAAAATACAGCATTCAAGTAAATAACTAATTAAAAAAATTAACTTCAAATAAATAATTGAATATTTTTAGGTTAAACCGTGAAAAGTTCGTGAACTCTGTGTTTGCGTAAATGTTCGATAGTGTGGACATGACTTAACATACATGTGATTTGTGTATAGATTATGGTAGGTCTCAAAAATGGTGATTTCAAACATTTTTATTGTGCTATTTTAGAGCCTACACTAATTATACTGCACAACCAATGTATGGTAAACTCGATAATATGATTATATATTATACGAACTTGAAAATATTGTTTTTCAACGTTTTACATTAGGTACTCATAGTTGCTAAAGGTGTGAGACCTAATTTAAATGAATATTTATGCAATGCAAAACTAACCTATCTTTATGCGTACTCATGTCTATGTTTTGATATGTTTATTTAATTAAATTATTTGTATTTCAATCAAATGTATTCACCGAATAACATGGGTTATTCGTAATATAATGAAAAATGGATTATTGTTTGTTTTTCAATGTCGAGATACGCTTATACGTCAAACAGTGTTATGCGATACCATTTGTTTTGAATACAATTTATTAGATAAATAACTGCAGATAATACTGACTGCGATTCATCTCAAGATTTTGATTTCAGTATTTTCACTGAAATATATAAAGTAAATAACATCGACCAATGAGTAAATCTGTGTATGTATTGTTCCATAGTATACTATTACAACCATCTATTAGTATCACTATTAACGAATAACTTTTGAAATATAAAATAATAAAATAATAAAAATATAAAATATAAACATAATTTTATTCGAAAATTTATTTTCTGAATAAATATATACGACGAATAAAGTTATCTGGCGAATAGGTAGATGATTAAAAAACCGGAGTTTACAATATTACCTGTTAAATTTTAAATAAAGAATTGGTTTCAGAGTGCCAATTAAAGAATAGAAAATTAACAATACTGAAAGTATTTAGTAAATCCTTATCATTAGGTATTGATTTATATTTTAATTTCATGTAATTTTAATTATAATTTATAATAAATATGAATTTTGTGTTTTTTATAATATTTTTACTTTTTAATAATAATATTATTATTATAAATTATATTTTATATTATATAAACTAACCATATTTTTTACCTAGTTTTTAATAATTTGTTAGAATAACTTTATATTTTAGAAATATACAAACATTTTCAGTGAGTATAAAATTAATGTTTTTAAGATTTTTATTATTTTGTATTTTTTTTTTTACATAAATTCGAAATTCCAAAATCATTAACAATGATAGTCAAGTAACAATCATTCGTATCATTTATTTATCAATTTTATCTATAATATATAACTTTATAATTATTACTATTATTACTAGTTTATAACTTTGTTTTTTGTGTTAATTAGTTACTTATTTAATTCATATCAATATTATATGGATATATAAAAAAAAAAAAACTCCTTATAAAGTAATTAATTCTCGTCATAAGATCAATAATCGCTTGGATCTCGGTTATAAAATTATATTTTACTTTTCGTTTTAAGAAAATGATCATACTGGTTAAAATTCAAGCTTGATCTATGTCACTACATATATTTCTGTGTAAAGTAAATAGGTGATGTTGGATTTTGAAAATAACAGCTGTTAATGACAGATATTATACTGTAATCGCTGTAATCAGTAAATTGTAAATTGGATAGAATAGGTGAAAAAACTGGTTGTAACCCCTTTTCAAACTATTGAGTCGTTGATCGCAAATAGTTGCGATACAACTTACAGCCAATCTATATGTTATTCTATGGAGATGTATATACACTATAATATACGGGCAGTCTATATTTTCCATAGATATATAATAATACTAGATAGCCGTCTTCTTATTATCAGTGAAGCCGACGCCATATGCAATGTAGGCACAATTGGTAAACAAACGTTATCAAAATGCGATTGTGATACAAAATAATAAATAATGTTGTGTTGATTTTAAACTATTTTTATGTTCCTGTATTATTATTTGTTCCTATATTGTGTAAAAGATGAAATGAATAAAATATTTAGTATTTACGTTTACAATTAATACATAATAAAATCTAAAATTGATAACGTTTGTTTACCGATTTTTGCCTACATTGCATGTGGCGGCTGGCTTCAACAAATTTTAAGGCTATCTAGTATTATTATATATCTACGATATTTTCCCATACTTTTGGTAGATGTTATCAGGTTATCATATTTTATCTGGGTACTTTAATATTCGTGTTGTGAATTCTGAAATCTAAGTCTAAAATCTAAATATAATATTATTATGTTAACAAGTATATTTGTTATTATTATTCGTAGTATTTTTTTAATGTGTGTACTGCTAGATATTTTACCCACGAGCCGTTACTGAATTATACTCATATATAATAATATAATAGAAGGATTTTACAGGTAATAGATGGAAAATGTTAGAAATTTAAACAATACTAGTATATAAAACTATAAACTAATATTATAATAAATGACTAATTGATAAAGTTTTGTTCATAGTATATAAAATATATATATATTATCAAAATAATCAATCCATAATAGTTCTAAAAATTATATTTTATTTAGTTTATAGCTAGATGTACTCGTATACTTATAGGTATTGGATAGTATTAAAATTGTATATATTAGTCAAATATGTAAATATTAACTCTTCAAATTATTATAACAGTTATTTAATATATACAAAATAATTGTTTAAAAAATTAATATTTTTCAAAGACTTATTGACATTTTAAGTATTTAAATTTACCATTTCTCTGTCTCAGAAAAATGTATGTTTTTGTTTTTGTTATGAATTTTTTGGCTAAAAAAATATAATTAATGAAATTAATGATACTCCCTCCAAATGTTTCATTTTTTAAAACCCAGTCTATTGCTGATTATAATTTAAAATAGGATAAACGTCACACCAATTCCTTTCAAGTTCAGACCAGTCACTGTTGTCTCTAGTGTCTGATCAGTCCAATAACTAGATATATATTTACCAAACGGATTACATTAAGCAAAATTCCGAATATTGTAAAATAAATTCCAAGGAATAAAGGATAAAATCGGAAAGGTAACCTAACCTCAAGTTATAATTTATAACAATTATAAATCAATAATAATAATAATAATAATAATAATTATATATCTAAATACTCGTAAAAAAACTGGTTAGATTACATTAAGGTATTTCTAATATCATCACACCTTCATCAGGTGTATTTCTGGGTGCCATTATTTCTCCATTACTGTTTTATTTTCCAGTTAACGGGGCTACTTCTATTCTGCATTATGTTCAGCTACTCGTATTTACCGATTATATAAAACTATTTATGCGTATACAAAATCTGAACGATACCTCATTTCTTCAATCTGACCTTGACCGGTTGGTACATTGGGGTGATTCCCTAGAACTATCACTCAAGGTCTCCAAATGGCATAAAGTGTTCTACTATCGTATCAATTCTTGTCCCTTGTTCACCGTATTCCAAATATCTCTTGAAATTATTTCCTAGACCTTGGTTTTTGCATTTCGTCAGATATATCTACCAAATTACATATTCAGGAGAGCTGCTGTAAATCCCTCAAAATCCTTGGTTTTGTCTGGCGTATTTCCTCAGAGTTCAAGTTAAAGCAAACGCTAATAAGTCTTTACTGGTCATTAGTCCGTCCACTCCTTAAGTATAGATCTGTTCTATGGGATCTTTATGGGATTCTTTAGCGAATAATTGAGTTCAACGCGGATAATATATTATCAACTAATTTAAAATAAATAAATAGATTATATATATATGTGTGTGTGTTAATTAATAATAATTATAAACGTGACCAGTGAATTAGACCAAATACCTAATACATATAAATGTTACGCCAGTTTTTCGCTAAATAATGATTTATTAAAATAAACAATGATACTATAGGTACATTAATCTGATATTTCATTATACCTACTAATACGAATATATATATACGGTATTTTGAAAATCATTAGTTTACAAGTAATCACGTGTTCAATAAACATTATAAGTGAACGGTATAGAATAGAATAACCCTAATAGTACTCGTATATATTGCACTATATCGATTTTACTGAAACTCATCACATGTAATTTAAACAGTATATAATAGCTGTTTTGCGTCTATATACGAGTATACATTTTAGGATTCCACCAATAGATACACATATTATAACCTATTACTCATATAATAATCACAATACCTATTTCAACGTCAAAGAATTTGGTTTACATTTCAATTTCATTAAGACCGTTTTAAGTCCATTTGTGATGTAAAACGATAAATAAGAATTCACTCATATTGTATTAGGTATATATACATTTATTGTCCATACTTGTCTTACTGAGACAACGTAGGCATTATTATTAATAATAATAATAATAATAATACAAAAAACAATACAAATTATTATTGAAATCTTGACATTTACATATTACGACTCATTTTAAATCGATTTCAATGTTTATTTTCACGAAAAAATTCAGAGTATAACAAAGAGTGACACAGTAAACGCATTCTTAACCAAACATTATATATATATTAAACATTATATGCTATACCTTGATCGAAATTCGTATTGTGTGATCGCAAAACAAAATATACTGATAAAATAGACAGAAAAAACAGTTTCTATACTTGAATTTAGAGGAAGAGTATAGAGATATTTCATCATTTATTTCGTAAGTCGAAAGGATAAATCTATCTTATAAAACTAATTTAGCAAAGAACGTAGACTAAAACTTCGTTTAACTGCAAAATATATATCGTTTTTCTAGTTTTTTTTTTTTTTACCATGAAAATATAAACACTTACATTAATCGATAATTTTTCAATATAAATTATGTAGGTACCTACTCCTATTTGAAACATCACTAAAAAATTATCATGATATGGATAAATGTTATTTTGTAGTAGTTAACAAATGCATAATCAATATCATAAATAAATTATGAAAAATAGTATACGAGTCCGTGATGGATTGTGACCTGAAACACAATTATGAAAATGTATGTATTCTTAATATAAGTAAAATCTACATAATATTAAAAAGAAATATAAATAAATTATGTATAAGATTGTTTGTAATTTACATTTTGGTTTCAAATGAATGAAATAACAAATTGAATCTAGTAAAGTCATAACTAATTTTACTATCGTTACTATACTATTACTGTACTTTATACTTACATTACAATATTCAAATTGTTATTGTTATTTGTTTTGCTTGATGTTCAGACACCAGGGATAATGAATATTCTCCCGTACAAAAACACAATAAACACTCTTATGGATGTATATTTATATATTGATTTTTATTGGTAAAATATTATAAAAGTAAATACGTATCGATTATATTAACCACCTGTCGAGAGCCAAAAATATAAAACGTATTAAAATAATAATAAAAACTAATAGTATGCGTTATAATATCGACTTATAATAAATTCCTTTATTTTTGTGTATAAATGACAATAATAAAATTAACTATATCTAGTGATGTACTGATAAAAATAACTGATACAGATTGAATAAACTTTGACATTAAGTAAGAGATATACTTAGTACCTAAGTTATATGATATTGATCATTGGATTTGAAATAACTAAAAATTAATTTATAAATAGCCGAAAATACCTCGAAAATTACCCTTAAAGCCAATTATATAACATCTTTGAAAAACACCTAGTATATATAAACAATTAGATACACATCATTAGATCCCATATTATTTTCAAAATTTATTCTAATTCGATACCGACATCATTATTAAAAGAAAAATTATTCATGTTTGCAAATGATGGAGCCCTAGTTATAACCTGTCCAGTTCATAAACGCCCTCGAATGACATCACACCTCTGACCAGATCCGGGTTCAAAATAATTAATTGAACAATATGCGAATTTTATATTATCATGGATACTATTGAATAATCAGTATTTGACCGAGAGTACTCAATAAAGAGAACCTCAAAATAGTAGGTATATACTTGTGATTTCAAAATTTTAATAACCCTGATAAATTAAAAAACGTAACGGTCGTCAGCGGCATAGATGAATTGCACGGATTATAATGTCGATAAAAATTTGGAAAAATTAAAAAAAAACTGTCGAAATTGACCTACGGTATATCTATGATTGGATGGAAAAGAATCTATTATCGCTCAACATAAATAAATCAGCATGCATGCCAATTCGTCATTAACTATTCACAGCTTCTCGTCTGACTAACCTCCCGACCTCCTCGTTTGACTAGCTTCCCGTCTAACTTTATAGTACATAAATGTGACACTAATATGACCAGTTTAAATTTTAAACAAATTAATATGGTATTTTCATTCAAATATTTAAGAGTGACAACATAGATTTCAATCTGAATTGGTCAGAACATAATATACAGAATATTAAAAATAAAACTAGGAGGTTAGCTGTTGTATTTTGCAAAATTCGTTTTTTTTTTTAATAAATCAGTTATAAGAGACATGACTATATGTAATTCAACATTATTATATGGTATAACATGTTGGGTAGGCACAAATAGAACATACTTTGCTACAGTACATGCTGCCCAATAACATGTTATGTAACTCCCTTCCGTTAACATACCCGTCAGCAGAGTTATTTAACCAAAAAAATACATTGTCTATTTATAAATTAAACATTGAATAAATTATAATAAGATGCATTTAAAGGCACATACTGATATACTAGACAGGAGAACAGAAAAGTACATAAATCGACCATATTCATCATCATAACTAGTCCAAAAAGCTCCCCAATTCTATGGGGAAAACAATAATCAATAATTTAAAAAATTATGTAAATTCTAGTAACAAAATTTGAATTTCATTCCAATTATACCAATGATATAATCATATTAAAAAATCAATCAGCAAAATAATAATTAATGACCTTAATGAGAATGTGTGTATCAATCAAATTATAAAATGTCGATATGTGTAAATATAAATATGTCCTCTTGATTATAACATAATCTAATTTATACATCTTTAGTAAATTAAGTCATGTTTTTTTAGTAGTGTTTATTAAGAATTGCATTGTAAAACTAATTATAATTATTTAAGAACTCTGTATACCAAATACACGAACTTAGTTCAGTCGGTATATAATATGTCGTAGCAGCTTTTTTATCAATATAATTATAACTTATTTAAAGTTAATATGTTAATAAATTATTATGCTGAATAAATATATGAACAAATAAATTGAATAGGTGAATTAAATTTATCTTCCATTTACAAAAAAGTAAATTATTTATTCTATATTTGAAAGAAACAAAATTTCTAAGAATCATTCGATTTTACACCAAAACTAACTACCTACGGTCATTCAATTAAAAAAAAATATAATTACCAGTTATCATTTATTATATAATATAAGTTATTGAACTATACGAGTACCTACTAACAAATTACATGTTAATTATAAATATGACGATGCATGTTTTAAATTTCTTTAGATAGGTAATAATATTTGAGTAAAAATTATTATTATCTATTTAAAATATATAATATTGTAATATATTCTAAATGCAAACTCGTATATAGATTGTAAATAGTATACACTCGTAAGTATGCAATTAATTAATTAATTAAAACAACAGAAAATGCATTATAAAAGTTTTATTCAATTATATGCAGTGTTGAGCACAGATAATTAAAATTTTTTCTAGATAATGATAAAAAAATAAATTATAACTAATAAATATGTATCTATAGTTAAAGATAAATGATAAATACTATATAGACTAGATAAAAAAAAAAAATTTATAATTATTATTTTACAAAAAAAAAAATCCGTGATTTAGGTAAAAGTTTCATTTAATGGCATACGTAAATATGATATAGATATAAATATCACATTTGACAAAGTTAATGAATACAAAACTTATAACATACAAGAATGTTTATTTTGGACGAAAAATTACAAAACAATAAATTAATAAGTGTTTCAATGATGAATGTATAATAATAAATAAAAAAAGAAAAAAACGAAAACAAAAATAACAATAACAAAAAAAAATAAATAAAAAGGTTAGATTAAAATACCAGTTATAATAATAAATGGGTTTAAGTCTCGAGACATAAATAATATGAGAAGAATGAGAATTGAAGCAAATTGGAATATAGGGAGAAAAATATAACCAAAAGAACATAAACGGGAAAGTATTAAATAGCTGAATAAATGAAAAGAGATTTAAAAAGAAAACGAGGTGAGAAACAAAGGTTAAAATAAGATTGAAGGATATTGTGGAGATAGGATTGCGAGTCTGGGACGATTAACATGGTGTTGGCATCGACAAAAAATGAATTGCAAAGATAAAAATTATAGCAGCACAAGATTAAGTTGTGAATGATAAAGTGAACAGATGTAATTTATCCCAGAGTGAAAAATTTAGATTAGGAAAAAAGAAGTAATAATATCAGTAAGTATTTATTTATAAAAATAACACATTATTCAACTAGGTACGTCTACATATTATTAAAGCTGACAATACATTGTTTATTTTTTCATGTATATATATATATAGGCCTAGGAGACATTTTTTAACGAATGCTCGGGGAGCAAGTGTCCAATCGCCGCCCGACGGACCCATCACTGATCTAGAATAGTTAATGTAGAATAAGACGAATTTCTTTTGAATTGTTCGGATGAAAATGTTAATTTATCAAAATAGAATGCTCAACACTATAATAACGGTATAAAACGTGATTTATTTTTATTTTTATACGAATAAAGACCAGAAAAAAACATATCATTTCATAACAATATTCTTATAGATATAATATATGACTATAGTTGTTACGGGCACCAATACTTCCTTGTAAACATATGTGTTTCTAAAGCGCAGTGGTGAATTTTCTTAATAGATAATAATTTATATACAGTGTGTTTAAGATGTACGAATCCATTTCGGTTATACTATCTCGGATAAACATTGGATAAATATAATATATTTCACTATGTTGATAAGATAAAATAGACGAATAATTTTGCTGTAGACAATTCCCCAACACTGTCGAATATTATTATATATATATATATATATAGAATGTATGTATACTATCAAGACCTCTCCGGAACTGTAACCATATTATATGTATATACGAGACACGATTAGTATAATACACGAGCCACTCACAAGGTTAACGTCTCCTACACCGCATATATATATACGATATATACTATCCGACGAGTTCAACGTTACCTACCCAATATATACTCGAATATATATATATAATCACATTTATTTACATTCAAATAATGTTAGGTATTATGATGTACACACTCCAGTGGTTTACAAACGAAATTATTATTAAACGCCTTTATTCTGCGCTTTATATTCTAAAATTTACATACATTTTGATTAGGAACACACAGATAGTATCTACGCGTATTTGCAATTCATCGACCGTGCGTTTTAAACGTATGTATAGGAGGTACTTGTATTTTTCCCTCCAGAAGACGCGTTTTTCCCCCGGATGATAAAAAAAAAAAAAACAAATAGATAGGGCGACGATGTATACACCCCCGGTGATAACGTGTACTCCGGAAATGTTTGGCCAGTACGTAACACGTGTCGTGTTCGCCGATTGGAAATGGCAGGTGTGTGATTTTACTGCGCGTGTTTGAATATTACTCATTATGGGCGTGTATACATCGGGCTTGTAAACATTATGAAACTCCATTATTTTAAATACAAGACGAGCGACAAAATAAAAAATTATACGCCATTGTTCGATCGGCACAGCGTCACACTCTGTTGTAAGTGCTAAACGATTGATAAAATACAAACGGTCAGTCGAACGTAGTATATGTATATACAGTGCTCGAATTGAGGGGAGACTGAGTGCCTCAACTAATTTTTCAGAAATTTTAGCGTACCTCTACACTGTTTTCAGTTAAAGAGAGATGCAGAAGAAATTTGTTGTGGAAAGAGAATCAAATTGAAAGATGAAAAACAACATATATGTACTTATCTACTTACCATAATTTATGGAACTATTTAAATAAATACATTTGATTATTTATTTGGCTGACCTCAAATAGTTGAGAGAGAAGAAGAAGAAGAAGACATTTGATTATTTATTAAATGTAATGTAAGACATCTATTTTAAAACTAAAATATAGTTTTATATAATGAGAGGTGAATGGGGGAGGGGTGTGGGGGCATAGTACCTCAAGGTACAACAAGGTATAAAAATTTATGGGGACACACTTTTTCTTAAAAGTAAATAGAGTCCCCCTACTTTTATTTTGCCAATTCGAGCACTCGGTATATACGAATGTATAATATACTATATCGGCTATATTTGTATAGCTCTAGGCAAAAAATATACGTCGACTTTCGTGAGCAAAGATCCAAGTAGTTTTTAATCTGAAATTGCACTTCTTAACAACAAAATCGTAGATAATTTTACGATCTTGTCTAGTGTTACGAATTCCACATAAATGTTCGTATCAAAATTTGAAGTTTTTCAGAGTGATTGCTAAAGTTCAAGTTTTAATACTAAAAAAAAAAATGATGGTCTCTTAAATTTGTATACCAACGTGCTTAAAATAAATGAGACCGCATGTTATGAAAAATGTTTTTGCAAATTAGTGGTTCTTGACTTGGACACCTCACGAAGTCGAGCAAAACTCCCCACGAATACACGGGGTATTTAAGGGCATATGCATTTCAGATTTTTCGTTATCCACGTTATACCTATGTTTACAACATGTTTTCAAAAAAAATCAGAACATAAATCAAAAATGAAAGATACTAAAGCTTAGTAAATTTACCGAGTCATTGCTAACAATATTCCGTTATTATTATCTGTACATGGAAATATCTTCGTCTCGTATAAAAACTGCAGTATTAACACAAACCCGTAATCATTAATATTCAAGGTTAATATAATATTATTATATACCACTATAATTTTATTATCATGTCTTGTTAGTACCTAATATACTACTTAAACTTTATTCATTTTATTTTCATAATATCAATGCACAGTGCACAGATTTTATAGTAATATACAGCAACATGAATAATTAATAAATACATAAAATACATATATGGGTAGTAAGGAGTCAAAAAGTTGATGTCAGGTTAAAAAGTTCATTGATTTCTTAGGCTCAACTAATTAATATAATAATCAAAGTGGGCCATATTAAACGATAAGATATTGAGAAAAACGTGTAGTTATGATAACAGCCGGATTTTCGTAATAAATAGCGTGTGATTTTCGTACAATGATTGTGCGGTTATGGATGATCGCGGTATAACGTTATGACTAGAGAGTTTATGGCATAAAAATAGTAGACATCAAGAACGTCTAAAAACAATTTAAAACTTGAAAGTGTAGAAAAACCTCCCCCCCCCATAAAATGCATCAATGACATATAATTTTTAATTAATAGATGAATACGCTATAAAATAAAGAAAAAGGTATAAATATAAAAATATGACACGTTTCGTTTTGTACGTTCTTTAACGTTTTAAAATTTTGATCGAAATATTAAAAATAATAAATTCCCTTTAAAATCGACGGTTCAAAGGAGAAAAATATCTAGGTCTTAAGTTTGGGGGTTAATGTGATATTCCATATAAAAAAAATTTATATAATAGAAAATCAATGATAATTTGGTCAACCGATCGTACATGGATAATACTATTTTTGAAGCAGAAAATTCAATTTATAATTTAAACGATATAATCTATATGTAACATTAATCTATAGTTTCGGAGAATAAACGCCATTGGTATATCGAAAAAAGTAATCATTATACGACAAAAAAATAATATAAAAATAAAAAACGTTTTTTTTTTTTTGCTTTCCTAACAACCTAAGAAAATGTAGCTCCATTTGCCTTTCATCATTCGAAAATGTTTCAATGAAATATATAAATAAAAATAAAATGATTTCGAATTATTTGTAAATTTCCATTTCACTCACAATACACTTTTACAAAATGTTCAAGTTTTAATAGGTTTGCCCAATTTTAAGCGATTGTCGACATTTCTCTGACTTGGTTTCCGACATTTGTTCACCGATCAATATGGAATTTAATTATATTCTTTGACGTTGTTAATATTTATAATTTTGTTATTTATATGCATTATATTATTGATCTTTCATACGATATCAAAGTGAAGTGAATATATACGTTATACTTTATGTTATTGTCCTTAAAGTATGGCATTGATGTGAAAAATAAATATTAAGAAATACAACATTGTTGTATTAAACACAAATCATCTATTCACGGTTACTAAATGCTATATGTATGTTTAGTTTTCAGGACAGCAAATGTAAAACTTAAAATTTTGTCTACTAAAAAATTAAAATGTTAATATTGTGATAAATTACAACTATAAGGGTAATAGTCAACACCCGGATTAAAAAACAAAAATTATGTATATTTTAAAGATAAATCAATATGTACCTATCTATAGATAAATTCAATTTTTCATAATTTTTGTTTAAATTGATTGCTATATCAACAATCTGATGCTTTTCTGAGGGATGGCTAATAAATTAAATGAATTTAATAAGAATTGTTCGTGTTTTTTTTTTGCATGTGATTGAAATCTAATAATTATAGATATATTTGAATAAATCATTATCCATTTTCACTGAAAATTCAAACAAAAACTGAAAGAATGCATACAAAAATAATATTATTACACCATAGAAAATTTAAAAATTCAGCAACAATTGTAAAATCACAACGTAATAAGGTTATGCTCTGATCGACTAATGAGTGGTTAATTTTGGTTACTATGGTATCAACTAACATGTACTAACATGTAACATATAACCTATATTTATTCCTAAATTTATGTAAATCTGCTGGACCAGTCGCTGCATTGGCATATTTAGGAACATGAGGGTTATTAATCTCACTGGATAATATAAGTTCCATCGCATGGCAAATATAATTATTCGTTTGTGTATGATTGATATTAAAAATTAGTTGAAAATAAATAAATAATTATTATTTATTATTTAAATATAAGTATTTTTGTTTTATTATTTTTTTATTTTCTAGTATACAAACTATAAATAACCTTTTTAGCTATACCTATTAGAACATCTTTCTTTTGATACTTTAATAATACTCTAATGATACTTCGACTTAACTCAATTTTTATTATAACGTAACCAAACTCATTTTTGTATTTTATGAACTTGGGTTGAACCTGTATTCACCCCGCAAGCAACTGCGTTCATTCGTCTCGTCAAATCGATTACTTTTGAGATTTGTTTTCGAGGAAATTACTATATATAAAAATGCCTTTTTATACTACAGATAAATATACAGTATTACTCTGTAACTATCCGATCTGATTGAAAATATATAAACAGTAGGTACAAAATATTTCTTCGTGTAATATGCATTTTTCGGAATTATTGTAGGGAAACGTATTTATTTCAAAAGTATATTGTTTTTTTCTCCGTTTTGTCAAATTGAAAAATATAAAAACAAATTAAGCCGCCAAATTCGATTTTAAAAAAGTGCCTAATAAAAAAAAAACATTTATAGTTTTAAATTGTAAAAGTACAAATATAGCTAATATATATGTATATAAATGTGGTATATTTTAATATTAAAACGATTATTGATTTATTTAATATGAAGTGTTACGTTTTACAGTATATTGTAACATCTATTGTCTCACAATTAACATATAATTACCATAGTTTAATGGGAAAAAAGGAACGCAGCGATAAATAAAACCAATATTTGTATTTGCCATAAAGTATAATTAATATAAATTATTATTGTTATGTCATAATAATAATATATTATTATATATTAATGTTTAAAAGTTAAATCTATAAAGAATTTAGCGAATTAAACATTTTATTTTACTTTTATTTTTATTTTCAAAAAAATCAAATTCTACACCAATAAAAAATAATGTTTTGATAAATTAATTAATGTAGCCTAGAATTTTTATTACTTGTAGGTTAAATACAATAAAATTTTTAAAATTTTTTTTTTTTTTTTAAGTAGATATATACAATTACTTTTCAAAACTACCTCTCATACAATTAAAAGGCTTATTACAACAACTAGATAATTCCATTTTCATTAATTTTAGAGAGAGAAATTATTTGGAGCTATCCAATTGGTACACTTATAATTGATATATTAAGGTTTATATAATATTGGGTATTGGAGTTGTCTGTTTATTGTACTCAAACTTCAAAATATATTTTATAACAAATAATATACCTAATAATTATATATTAACCCATTCATTGCTGACCGGTTTATTATATTTTTGAAGGTTAGATTTTGTTCAATGGTATTAAATAAAAATTCATCAATTTTATTTTTTCATTTTGAGTCATTATTGAAGGAGTCATTATTCAAACAATTGATTCCCAAATTTTTATTTTTCTTTATAGTTTATTCTCAACACTGATAAATTAACACATTATGAAAATAATAACAATTATTATGTTAACATAATTATTTTGGCGCATGTCGCGTTACACGTCGCACGAGCAAAAAAAAAACATTATCAGGTTACCATGTTATCACATTTTGGGTACCCTAGTACCAAATTTGTTTTACGTATTATCTTTTTTGATATTGGTCTAATTTTTATATTTTTTGTTTCATTTTTCCTGCTGTAAATTTACTAACAGTATTTTACTATTGCATTTTTAATAAAAAGTTTTGTTAATTTTTAAAATACATTGACGCGCCGGCGCGTCAATCGTACTACAGAAATACATAGCTTGGATTCGCCAGCGCGTCTATAGCAGTGAAAGGGTTAACCTTGGCCGACCCCAAATAGTTGGGAGAAAAGGTAAAAGAGGAAACAAAGATAGTTATTTTATATGCTTATGAAAACTGCTGGGAAAAGAAAAAATTACCTCTGGAAAGTAATTAACTTTTTCGTTCGGCTCCCATTTGTCCTTCGTTAGATTGGTAGAAGCTAAACCTTAAGGTATTCTATATTAGTAGACACTATTAATAGGAAATACTGAAAATGAGAATCTTTGTCTAGGTGCCTAATTAATATTCTTTTAAAAAAATTGAAATTTGATTTAAAATGTGTTTTGGTGAAAACGAATGCTCCAGAATCGTTTTTCTCCTCAATTTATTTAATAAATACGAGTATAACAATAATTAGGTATTAGAATTAATAATAACATATTGTTATCTGTTATATTGATTCTTGAAAATTATAACAAACGTATATTCATGTGCATGACAGAAGCATTTTTATACCAATAATAAGAATAATATTAATAATTATTAACAATTGACGATTAAAAGAAATATTGTATTCAAAAATGTGTCTGTAAACATGTAACAAATGATATGCTTTTATACGTGAGTAGCTTGCGTATACAGTATGAGCTAGAGATGTTTACTCATAAACATTTACTAGAGTCCTAACACGATTTTTTTTTTCAGAAAAAATAAAAATGGTTGTAAATCAATAGATTTCTCACTTAACTCAAAATGTAAAATTAAAAATAACGAGCTTTTAGTAAAATTTTTTTTTACTAAGAATCAGTTTTAATTAAAAAAAAATAAATAAAAATTGTATAGCTCGTAAAACTGTGAACAATTTATTCGCCTATTTAATGTATTAAAGTATAGGTATACATAATGGAAACACTCCCTCGTATTCGTGGATCGTGTCCAAGGTCAGAACTGTTACGTAACACTGCACACCATAAGATTCAAAGTACCACAGATCTATTTAGAAAACGTCATCTCGAAGTCTACGAAGAGGTACATTGCATAGCGGAAACAGAATCAGGAAACAGATATAATAGCTGTAGATCGTCTTGAAAATAAAGGCATAATACTCGATCCAACAATAAGATGGGGGAACAAAGAACATCAATCAGGACGAATAAAATAGAAATATATATTTGTCTACAATCCCATATCTACATCGTTAATATCATACAGAAAACTGGGATGTGATAGGACTATGGTTTGGTGGCAGAGGCACAGTTTCCAAATTCATGTTAGACTTCTTTAAAACAAATATGTTTAGAAAATAAGATCTAAGAACAATCAGTCTAGAAATAATGAAGGATACATTAAATATAATTCACAGACATCTATGCTCTACGTGATCAATGATACAGGATTAATATTGTACTTACGTTTACTATATTATATTATATATTATTCTTATTATTGTTATTAATAATATTATTAGTACATATTATTTATATCTTTTTCCTACAAACTATAATATTATTGCATCATGCAACTCAATAACACAATGTCTAATAAGTATACTGTGTCACTATAGGCAACATGTTCGACAGGCAGTTCACTATGTATTTTTTTATTAAATAAAAGTCGTTCTCTCTCAAAAAGTCGTTTATGTGGTTTTAACGATAAAAGTGGCATTTTTCAATTTGGGAATCGACATCGGCTTCTAATTTTGTTTAACTAAAATCGATAATCAAGAAAAATAACTACATTTTTATGAACTTTAATTTAAAAAAAAAAAAAACTCACTGATCATAAGGAAAAAGTCAATTTTGTATTTTAAGTTGCTATAAATGATAATTCAACTTAAAAAATCTTTTAATTGTTGCGAATGGATATGCAAAAAATTATTATATAATAAAAGTAAAACTTTAATATTTTGAACTAAATAAAAGTTTGCATTTGTCAATTATACTTGTTACACTCGGTATATAAACGTATATTCTGTAATATTTTAGAAACCAAACTAAAACTAATAGGTATGTTAATTTGAAATTTTCGAATAAATGCGATTTTGTTCAATTTGGTGAGTTTTGTTTTTGATGAATCGTATTTTTCATAACCATTTTTCATTTCAAGCAACTGTCCGAATATTTTTTCTACCTATATCAATTACTCAGAAAATCATACCAGTGTAATATTGTGCATTTCGACTTCGAAATACATTGTTCAATAATCATGATAAATCGTGAGATTATGTACCAATTTAATACCAACTATATAATTATTATCATTTTTTTTTTTTTAATATAACGATTAAAAATGTTAACATTTTACTCGGACTTATGTGATATTATTGGTATTATTCTTTTAAATGTGAATACATAAATATTAATTATTATAATATGTTTTTAATGCGCGTTCGATTATAAATATATACGTATCGGCGATATCGGAAGATATTAAGATGTATATGTATGTACACTAGTATTTGCCTATATGTTGTTTCATTGGCCTTTCTACGACTCAAACATGTATTGCAATAGATACTATTACTAAAATGAGGAATATCAAGGTCAACTATTATACATATTATATGCTATATCATCAATTATAGTTTTTTTTTTTTTTTGTTTTATATATAATATATATAATACATTATATTATATTATACGTATAATTCAGGGACTGGAACCGAACCGAAAAGAACCGGTTCTAGAACCAGAGCCGTTAACAATTTCGGGAACTGCAACCTATATTTTCCTTGAATAAAGAACCGGAACCTATGAATAATAAATGTTTTTTCTTATCGGTTCCAAAATATAATTTTGATATAGAAAATCTATTATACAATATAGCTACCATAGATATATAATAATACTAGATAGCCGTCTTATTATTATCAGTGAAGCCGACGCCATTTGCAATGTAGGCACAATCGGTAAACAAACGTTATCAAACTGTGATTGTGATATAACAACAACGCATAGACAATATATTTAATAGTTCAGGAAAATACAAAATTAAATTAATTGTATTGATGTTGAGTTGATTTTTAACTATTTTTATGTTCCTGTATTATTATTTGTTCCTATATTGTGCAAAAGATGAAATGTCTAAAATATTTTGTATTTACGTTTACAATTAATACATGATAAAATCTAATATTGATAACGTTTGTTTACCGATTTTGCCTACATTGCATATGGCGGCTGGCTTCAATTAATTTTAAGGTGATTATGGCAAAGACGGCTATCTAGTATTATTATATATCTATGATAGCTACTCAACTTGCGATTTTAGTGCAATTTGTAATTCTAATGTACTTATACCCATCGGCATTTTCGGTGTATACCTATGCGTGTTTATGTTTTTATGTAAACCACGACCGCCATTAATATAATATCGAACTTTGAAACAAACGCATGCCTACACCGCTTGTCAGCGTCCAACATTTTCGGTAATATTTTTACTTTTTAAATGCAAAAGCTTTTAAGACGATTCCTATATAACCGTCATTTGTTATCTGTCTGAACATGACAAAATCAAGAATTTTATATAAAATGTCGTGAGTTATTGGTGGATTTTTAAATGTAATGACCTAATAAAAAATATAATGAAAAATATCATGTTGTTTGTTGGAATAATTTTTTTGATGAATTTATTATTAAGCAAAATATTTAAAATGGAACTGTCACGTTTGTAAACAGCTATAATAAATTTTAAATTTTATTTATGGAAATAATAATTCCAACAAAACACAGATCATACTATTTTCATATTTCTTTTAAAATATGTCATCTGGTCATCATCAAAACTCAACCAATAATCCATAATATTTTAAATACGAAACCCAATTTTTACTATGTTGTATGTATATTAGATGGAAACAACAAATGCGGATAAAGTGTCGTTTTAAGGATAATAATCTCTTGTTGGTACTTTAAATTTTTTTATATATGTTTTAGGTATATTTAACTACAATATTACCTATATTTTAAAAAAAAATATATATATATATATATATTTTCTAAATAACTGGTACCTATAATTAGAACCGTTAAAAATTTACATTAAAAACCGGAACCGAAATCGGTACCGATAAAATCCATGCAAAGGTTCCATACCCTGACGTATATACGAAAATACTTTTTGCGTTTTTCAGTTTTGATATTATTCAATTTTAATTTGTATATCTTTAATATTGTAAATTCCAAAAATTGACGATACAATTTATAAGTTAAAATAATACATAAAAAAAAAATTCAATTATATTTAAATATAGTATCTGTTTTGTATAGGAAAAATATGGTTTTATATACAATGCCTTATTTTAAAAGTATATGATACGAAATATTTCTACCGGATGACCAGGGATTGAAGTATTCTGGGAAATTATCACATTTTTAACCCTTTCGGTGTGCTAGTGTGCAATACAACTTGATTTTTTTTTTAATTTCAATCCCTATACCTAGGTCTTGAATCTAAAATTAACCGAGTCACAGCCGTTTGAAATTGGAAAATATCAACATTTTAAAATTTGTAATTCAGTCAATTTCCGGTTCAGAATAATAATTAATTAGAAATGATATACAACATGTTTGAAAAAATATTTAATTATTTTTTAAATTTGAAACAGTTGTAACTAAGTCAATTTTCAACAACAAATTTAAATGGGATACATTGTTTGAAGTTATTTTGATATATTTACTATTTGGTGGTAAATCAAAAATTTACCGAGTTAAACCCGTTTAAGATGTATAAATATTAAATTATTTTTTAATTTTAAATAGGTACCTATGATTTTGTTAGTTATTGATTTAGGACAAAGTGTCATCAAAACCCTGTACCAAAAATAAGGAATGCTATTTACGAAAATTAATCTGTATGCTCACGCACACACCTAAGTTTAAAAATTTGGAAACACTCTCCCCCACTCACCCGAAAACTTCATTTCAATCATAGATCACTTTGCAAGTATATATTTGAAAGGACGTATACACTTATATCACACCATTATGTTGTATGTAAATGTTATTTATGTCATTTTATTTTCAATAATGTATCAAATGATGAATTAGAAATATAAATTAAGTGTATAATAAGTACATAATATGTATATTAAGTACATTATATATATATATATTACCTGTATATAAATAAAATGAAAACATTTTTCTCCGTTATTTTTATACTAAATTGTAAAACTAAATAAAAAATCGTGGTTGTGACGATTATTATAATTTAAAGTTAAAAAAATCACAAAATTAAAAAACATTAATATCAAATTGAAGGCCTTGCTGCTACACCTAGATAATATCACTTTCATTAATTTTACAGGAAACTGAAAAATTATTTGGCGTTATCCAGTTGTTACACCCATTTTATTTTAATGTTAATATATTATTAGATATTCGAGTTGTCTGTTCATTGCACTCAAACTTGAAAATCAGAAAAATCCACTTATACCAATAATTCTATGACAAATAATCAGATATACCCTTTTATTGAACTCACTTATAAAGAATTTTTATGATATTATTATATAGGCATTCATATATATATATATATACGTGATCATTGAAAATAACTTGAAAATTTTAACCAAAATGTTATACGTTTTTATCCTCTCTTTCGTATTTTTACTTATATGTTTTATCAAAAAATATATTCAATTTCAAACTGCTTCAAAAACGATCTAAAATATTTTATTTATTGTAATAATATTATAAATTCGTTTTTGATTTTATATTTCAATTGATTATATTAAAAACATGAGTATTCAAACGTATATTTTTATATATAATGTACTAACTCCAAATACTATTTTTTCTATTTATTTATCGACTCCCCGGCCTGTTTACGCATCGGCCGGCGGCCTTTACAATTCGTTTCCTTTACCATTTTAAACTATTCTTCAGTTTTCTCGACATATTTTCGCGTTTCCGTCATCTATATTTTCGACTTTTCTCCGAGTTTTCGACACCGAAAAGGAAAAGCGCGAATACCCCCGAAATCGACTATTGCTACCAAAGTTTTTCGACGACATGGACGACGGATTCGCGTTCCTAAGACGTTTTTACTCCGGATTGAACCTTAATTCTTTGTCTTCGAATCGTCCCTGTCCAACCAGAACGTTTCTTCCGAATATGTCTCGAGATTCAGTGACTTCAGTTATCCGAATTGTTTAAATACCATAAATTTTGATTATTTTATCAACTCGATTATGTATAGCTTATAGTAGCTTAAAGCTTAAAGCAAAGCTTTACTAGCTATGTGTAGGATATGTAATATATAATAATAATATATATATATGTATAATTTTTAGATTAAATGAACTTTAGACACCTGGGACCCATATCTAATCCCACTCCACCGAATTTTTAATATTTTTTTTTTTTTGTTAGGGGTCTCGACGTCCTCTGAGATGACAACGTCGTGTTAATTCGATAAATGTAGTGTGTGAACGAAATCGTAATAAATTTTCTTGTAATTATGACTTTTATTATTGAATATTTATTATCAAGTTTTTTCATTCATTTGAATTATGTATGTTTCAACTGTCTACCTGTTATAGATCCAAATCTTTATTACATAATACCATTTAATGAGTTTGTATTCGATTTCCACCATGTCTTTTCGAATATTCGTAGTAAATTTTCATATGGTGACAATTAAAGTTATGAAAACCCGAGAACTGATTCATAAAATAGATACCTACCTATACTATAATTATTATTGTAAAATTACGATAATAATCTTTTAGAAGATATTGTCGAAAAAATGTATGAGGGTATTTTCTAAAATCAAGAATTTGATGTAATTATCTTTTTTAGCCGTATTTTATGATTTAAAAAAATTGTGTATAATATTTTGCTAAATTAATTCGTTTTTATGTAAATTTATTATGGCTAAAAAAAAAATTGCCAAAAATGTTCAATTTTGGAGAATATTCTTGGGAATATTCTCCTAATAGATTATTGCCGTAATTTTACATCAATACACTAGGGTAAACTTTCATCATGGGCATAACGGATGTTTAATCGAAATTTCGACCGGGCCACAATCGTTACATATAAGAACTTGAGAACAATAAGTCCGATCGATTTCACATATGCAGAGTAGGTACCTACTATATTTTATTACACCTAGGTAAATTAAATTTAATAATACCTAAATTCATATTTAAAATTCGAACTTTTGTGGTATTTAAAAAAAAATTGTGTAGTGATTATTGTGTACGACCCGTTATACTTAGGTGAGGTTCAAATATTTATATAAACCCAAAAATACGAAGTTCGATACATTTTTGGATTATTTACCAACTTTTCAACCTATTTAACAGAAATATTTTAGAAGGAAAAGATTATCTTTTAGAAAGCAAAGAAAGCAATTTCCGGGTGAAATATGTTTAAAATCAGTCAATTAACAGTATTATTTTTCAAAATAATACGGCCACCGACCATTACGGATCCTAATAAAATACATAAACCAAGGTATACGAATTACATTTAAAAAATGTTATAGGTACTTACATGGTGTCACATTCAAAAGGTGTTTCACTTACAAGTAGTCTCACTCAAAAGGACATGATTCCCTAAAAATGTATAAAACAAATAAGAAATAATAATAATAGTAATGTACTATCCAGTACGAGGACCAAAATCCACAATCTGTATCACGCTGACATTTTTATAGTTATTTTTAACTTCTGTATAAGACGAAATTTCACTTGAAATACTTCGAAATACCCTCAAAAATATTATCTTCTAAAAAAATTGGCAACATGGTGTTTTTAAACTCTAAATTTAACCTGCAAACGTCGTAATTCACATTCTAATCAACGTACAATTTCCTATATTATAGCCATTAAATAGACGGAAAACAGCAATTTTGGGTGTAGTGTCTACAAGTTTTAATTAATGAATCTATATTAAATATTGTAATCATTTATATCGACCAAATCAAACAAAATCATTATTCCTACATGCAAATATATCTATTGGTCAACATTAAAATTATTTATATAAAAAAAAATTTAAAAAAAAACACATTTTAAATATTTAAACAATTTTCCTGTTTTATTTCATTAGGTATTGTGCTAACGCGGAACACATTTTTATCCATAAGAATGCATCGTTAATGATAGTCTAAAAATATATTGCAAAATCCATCAATATCCGGGATTCAATGATGACGTAATACTGTAGAAAACGAAATATTCGATTGAAAATGTATTTCAAAAACTTTGATTTGGTTTTCGAACATGTTAGGCACAATTAACATCCAAAATGTCAGTAATAATTTAATTACATTATTAATTACTCATTTATTGTAATTATTTTAACAATTTCCAATACGCAGTACCTCTACCTATTAGTAATAACTGTCAATATTTATAATAACGTGTTATTTAAATTAGAATTATTTATGAATGCCCAGCAAGTCGATATCGATAATAGACAGGACGTATTTAAGTACATGAGTTTACAGAAATTATTTATATATTCATTTTTTGATCCAATTCGAATAATTAATACAATATTTAATAATTATACAGACAACATAATATAGTTTATATTCGACGATTATAAACACTGCCTAAAAAACTGGATTTAAATGGCGTATTACAATACAACTTTAATAATTTATTAACAATCAATATTATCGAGAAATATAGTAAATAAAAAATACAGAGAAATATTTAGTACCTAATCGTTTGGAACAACCAAACTTCAAAATATTCTTAGTATTAAAAAAAATTAGGTATTTATACAATAATATGATCATAAAAATAATAACAGAGGAACGTATTTATCAAAAATAAAATACAAATTATATAATAAGTAATAATATTAATATTTTATGTATTTTATATTTCATGTGTAAAAACAAGAATAGGCTTTATGTAATTTATTTTGTGAAAACGTATAATTTTGGCATCAGGAGAAAGACCATGACATTTATACTATTATACCCAAAAAAGGTCATTAAAAAAAAAGTGATTGGGTCATTGGCGGAAATCGAGTTAAATTTTTGGGAGTGGGGCTAAGACTATACTTATATACAATTACCAACCAAAAAAAAAATTTTCTCTCTACGTTCGATTTATTAATGTTTCAAAACTTCAATATTAATGTATAATATAAAATTTCACCAGCCCTTGAAGTATTCTGCTTTTTATACTACTAATTTAATCCATTTTTTTCTTTGAATAAGATTTTTTATTTTTCTCATCAACATTCCTAGATTTAAAAAATCTTTAAAAAGTTTAAAGATTTAAACCTGGATATTAAAAATTCTAAAGGTCCTGAATTTAGACCCACTAAAACAGTGCTAACTAAATTGGTTTGTCAGATCGATAAGGATACAGAATAATTTGCAGATTCGGAGTCTGTGTGTTCTTCCACACAAACAGATTCATTAACATTTTCATGTTTAATCGATAAATAAAAAAAATAAATAAAAAATAGATATAAAATCATGGCAGACATTTTATTTTTACTAAACGAAATATTCTTACGTCTCTTGACAAAAATATCCATATATATATATATATATACAAAAATTTTCCTAACCATTTTTGAGGAGGCTTGCCAAAGTTCAAGTTTTTTTTTAACCTTAAGTCACCCCCCCCCCCCACATTTTCGCTAATGGATTGGTATATTTGTATTTAACGAAATAAAATATGTAAAAACCATTTTTTTAAATATAAATATTGGGATTTAGTTTATACATTTAAGTGATAAAAAAATATTATCTACGCAGGTAGCTTTACTCCTTCAAAATTATAATAAATAACTTCTTTAAAAAAAAAAATTTAACAATTGAGAGATATGACAGATATATTATAGGCTTAAAAGCTGTATTATATATTTATTAAAAAAAAAAATATCGTAATAACGAAACAATAAAAAATAGAACTGACAATCACCACTTATAAAATTACTTTTAAAACATATTTAAACATTTTAAAACATAAATTAGTATAATACATTGTTTTAAATATTTATTTATCTATTTGGATTCTTTAAAAACAAACTATTTGATGTAAATTTAAAATTAAATTGAATATTAGGTAGGTACTTGTTTTCGCAATATATACATTGTATACAGATAAAAAATTTTCAATTATTGATTCCCTCGATAAATACAATTATTTTCATTCTCTTTTACAGTCATCTTTAATTTAAAATACAATTACCTAATTACTTTTAAAATTTTTATTTATTTCTAGTATGGAAATACTAAGTTCAATTTTCATTTATTCTCATTTTTTTATCTTCAAAGATCAAACAGCTTAAATAACTACCTAAATAAGTTCACATCATACAGGTTAGGTTTTAATATTCTTGTTCGGAATAAGTCATCTATGAATCCAAAATAAAATAACTACCGACGTTACACCTATGTACATTGTACAATATGCATATATAACATTCAATTATGCGTCTTGGCGTTGGTGAAAAAAAGGTGTACACTGTACACAATGTACATCTGAATTCGTATTTAAATTATCTAATAAATCAGCATTGTTTTTTTTTTTTTTAATTCACGAAACTGAAATTTTTCGACCTCATTTGCATGCATGTTCTGCCCTTACATACCGTTTGATTTTAATTTCATTAAAAAACATAAATGTTCGTTATTATAACCTTCTGTAGGTCACGCGATTTCAGCGTACCTACGCGATGTAACTATAGTCGCACGGGGTAAACATTTACCACAAATAAATTGTGTGCGTTTTTCATCAGTTATTATTGAATGTATATTTTTATTCTACACAAAAACCAATACAAACTTATGTAAGTGCGCATTTAAATCATTACGATTTATTAGATGAAAATAAAATGTATAAAAAAAGGATTATTATTTTGTCCTTCATAATCAGGACCGGCGAGTTACCGAATTCAACTCGGTGGACCGCGCAGTATATGCGCCGATTATGTAATGTGTAGCCAAAAATATAAGAGTACAAAGTTTCAAAAATTTGAAAGATTTTTAGTAGCCCGTACTCTATAGTACAATCGATTTTTCAGGATAAAAACCATTTTTTGGGCCCGATAGAAATCGTAAAACTCGGTGGGCCGGTAGCTTCCCTATCCGGCACTGTGCACAATGCCACTATAGGAATACATTTTCAGACGCACACGTACTACGCATAAAGTGACTAAAAATAATGAAATTTTAAAATCAATACATTTTAGACCTATGTATAATATTTTGAGCTAAATCAATATGTTATTATATTTTATGTTGTTTACATTAAAATTGTACATCAAAATGTCTAAACATAGACTATATTTAAAATTTAACGGTTACATTAATAATAATAATTAGTACATTTTCCATATTATAATAACACATAATAACATTTATTTTGGTAGAACCATTAGTGGTCATATAAGACAATATTTCAAAATTAGAATTTATCTACTCTTATTTCATATTGTTGACAATATTTACTTCTAGAAATGGTATTGTGTGATAATCATAATACGACTTATTACACAAACTTTCAATACAGTGTTATTCAAATATTCGATTGGAAATGTGAAATATTCCTCATTTTTGAGTTTTTAGATTCCAGTACATATAAATTAAATACTTCTGTACAACATACACAATATCGTAACTCATAATAATATCAGAATTGTAAAAATAAATCGTTCTTTTTTAACGTCATGTTTCATAAGTAATGAACCGACTCACATATGTTGAATGTTAAAACAATTCAGTCGTGCGGGGTAAATATTTGCCACACATACTAGTACACAATCATAGGTGGGGGACTTCTCTAAATACATTTATCTAGACAATTATTTACTTACGTTTTATCCTATTTAAATAAATAAATAAATAAGTTATCTACAGAATTATCTTAGATAAATGATAGTATAGATTTCTTATTTAGATAAAAATGAATATATCTTTTATCTTTATCTAGATAATTTTATTCATATTATATTTTATCTTCATCTATAGAAACATTTTTATTTGTATAGATATTTCAAACACTGTACACGATATATGTACAAGATAATGCTACATCCACATTTACTATCTCTATGCTTAACCAACTGACAAATAGGAGATTTACGTACGGCATTATTATTACTGACTAATTGTCAATAATAACATTCGAGTAAATTTACCTATTGTATAATTTACAGACGAGATTATTATTTATGTTGTAGCCTTGTTTTTTCCCCGAAGTTTTAATTTGAAAGGGAAACATATCTATTTAAATTATTGGGATTTCAAAGTAGTTTAAGTCTTTACAAAATAACGACGCTTTGTCACAGATAATAATTATATCATCTATACATTTTTTAATAGGTAAATTCTCTGTACTGTCAGTTGGTTATACAGTGAAATAAAATGTGGCTGTAGGATCCTCTTAAAATAAATATAAAATGAACAAATAGACATAAAGTTAATTATACTTTATATTGTCTAACTATTTTTTATTTTACAATATATATTAATTTAACTTATATATAGGTATTGTTATTTTTTTATAATAAATACTTATTTTTATAAATATTTATCCCACACAACCTACTGAAGGTTAATAAAATTAAACCATGAAAAATCTTATGATAATCACTATTCAGAAATTAAAACTACTTATTTTAAACCCCGTGGTCTGGAAACAATATTACAATAAATTGTCCAGGTAAGTTCACAAGTATGTGTTTAAGTGCAGTTTATAAACGTGAGAAAAACTCGATAATCAAAATGTCTATGTCAAATAGACGTATTTCGAGAATTCATATTAAATTCTATCAATAACAGATCACACCCGCAAATTACTGTCAATAGTTTAGTACATTTTAACACCGGCAGGATGCTTTGTTTACGGTTATAAATAAATATTAAAAGTACATCTTAAAAAGATGTGGTACCATTTAGGTTTTACGATTATGGTTAATACCTGAACATTTGTCGGTCCTAAAATTATATTCAGTTTTTGATTGTTATTTCAATAATTTACCATAAAATTGTATTATCAACGTTACAAGTCATCTATGTGTTATATGCTACGCTTCAATTACAAAAAATAATTTAAAGCGTATCCTATACGTCACATTGATTATTTTTAAATGATATTAAAACAATTTAATTACATAAAAATATAACAGCATTAAATACAGAAAATATAATGAAAATATTGATTTTGACCGGTGCGGTTTCTGTTTCGAATCGTATGAGTATTAGAACAGAATATTGGCCGCTACAATTACGGTTATAACGCTAACCTAAAAGTATGTATATATTATATACTGAAAACTATATTTTTCGTTCGATGTAGTATATTATTACATATTATAATATTATTATTGTCGGGATGTGACATCGAAGTTAATTTTAAGTTATATTGCCAAAGTTTACAACATAATACTGACACCCGCCTACATTTTATTACACCATGATCGGTGAACAACAATTCACTCCTACCCTCGTGGTACCTATATGATATTAATATCATATTTACCTATAGGTACTTACTTGCCTCATTATTAATCAAATACAGAAATATATTTTTACTCGATTTTCAAAAGAGTTTTGTATAGTCAAATTTTATATTATTATTAAGATTATATTATTAAGATCTCGAGAAAGAAAAATCCAATCATTAAAAAATATTCTCGTATCATATATAGGTACCATTTTTTATTGCCGTATGTTGAAATAAAACATGTTTACGCATTTCTCCTTTTTATCAATTTAAAATTGTCGTAGAAAGATGAATCAAAAAAAAATTAAAAAATGATCTCAAACAACATTTCTAACGTCCTATTGAACCGTTTATCGATATAGAAGTTTTTTCAAGATTAACAGTTACCTATTTAAAAAGTAAAAAAAAAAACTGAATATTTAACTAATCATAAAACGTACACAATTAGTTTTAGAAAATTAACTAAATATACTAATTTGGCCTTTGAATTTTAATCTTGCCTCGGCTGGGATTTTATCCTGCGGGCGCACTTGAACAATGTTAATATATTTCTCATACGATATTTTTTTTTAAATACAATAATTTGAATGTAATAAAATTAATTAAACTGAAGTGTTTCTTGTTGCATTTGTTGTATATACGTATTACCTACCATATTTATGATCATTAGTCATAACTCATTAGTCATCTAACCACTTGACAAGAATCATAATACTATATATTACATTTATTTTTCAATATTTTCCTGATTCGAATATATGAATACATGTTCTTACTATGTTCAACACAACTTTATGAAACTGTAGTATTTATTATATAACATTTTTAGTAAACAACTGGATTATATTGCAATGGATATTTCACTTTTTAATTCAACTTAAAAAATGTTCATTATATTAATTAATTAGAATTATAACCTGTCAAGGCACTTTATTTTTTATGCGTTTTTGAGAAGAACTACAAACACAATTGAAATTAACTTGAAAGAAAAACACACATTCAACGATCATTATCATGATGATAACGTACAAACTAAAAATAAAATAATTGTTTTTCTCAGACAAAACGTTGTAATGATAACATATGAATTATTATTTATGATATTAGATTTTATAGTATATAAACGTATACTATATATATATACTTTTAATTACAGAAATAATAATTATAAGTTACGAGTATAGGTTATAATTGCATGCTGATTGCACAGAGTTGCCGAAGAAATTCGGCTTCAATTCCCCAAAGTCGACGATCTTATTTCCAACATTAAAAAAATTTTCTAAAAGCTCCATCGCATACGATATTTTTCCTCGATATAGCACCTATCTGTCACTTCTATCACAACCTAAATTAACGTGTACCCCCAGTAAATTGCTAAACACAGACTTTTATTACTGTGACAATTTAAAAACTATTAAAGAAATACTTCTTCAATTGAACAACGAAGACTCTATTTCTATTAAAAAATCCCAAGATTTAATAAAAGATCCAAATTAGAAGGCTAATTTAACTTACATTAAATCGAATTTTGATATAATTCCCGACACGATAACAAAAATTAAAAACGTAAAAACTACAAATAAAAATTCACAAAACCATATTGGTAGTATTATAAATGGTAAACTTAAAACGGTATAAAAGAAAAACTCGGGTTTTAAAATAATGGGGACAATTTCAAAGATTTTGGAAGGAGAGGAGAACGACAAAAATGTTATAGCAGAAGAATGAAATACGCTCCAATGTATTGCTGATGTCGAGCGAAGTTTTTCTCTATGTATAAAAACGTACTCACGGATAATCACAGAAAGTTAACATCCGACCAAATTACACCACTCCTGATTATCCTGTGCAAAAGGTAAGTATGAAATTTTCGACGAATAAATAACTTTTAAATTTAAATGTTGGTTAATTTATATATATATATATATATATAATTTTGGCAAAGACAACGAAATTAATTTAATAATTTTGTCTGATTTTAATACCTTTTTTAATAAATTTTTTTTCAATTATATTCAATTAAATGTATATTTAAGTGCATATTTAAAAATAAATACGTATTTTGTAGCATATTATAGTATTTTTTAAAGTATATTTTGAGGGGTTTTAGTAAATCCATTCTCTAAGTTATAACATATTTAAAAAAGTTATTTGCCATTTTTAAACGAATCGTTGATAAATTATCCTATAAACGTGTATCTGATTTAGATATTATTGTTAAATGTTTATATGAAATTGTAAATTTTACTATATTAAGGTATGCTTACAGTGGATTTATGTTAACTAGGTATATTATATCACGTCATTAATTTGAAATCTGTTATTCTACCATATTATAGTCAGTGTTTGGAAGGGAAGCGTTCAAAGGAATTCGTTTAATTGATTTTGTTCAATTTTCTGAAATGTATCTTTTTGTTTGAAAGAACATAATAGAATTTTGTCCATTTGCAAGAAGAACATGAGTAGATACTTTTTTTCTTAAATATAATTTAGATTTTTTTTAAATTTAGAAATACAATTTTCTCAGAATTTTTTTAGCCGTATTGTTGTGTCATTATCATGAGTTATACAATTTAATCTGTATGGAATAATAATTATGATGTTTAAAATTATACACGTCAAAATCTGGTACATTCTTCGATGAAAACGGGCAGATTTCACAGAGTGATTGTTAAATGACAGTATTTTCCGGGAAAATACGTCAAAATACCCGTAAATTTCTATATCAGTAATCGGTTAACTTATAAACTTCTAAAAATATCTAACATGGTTAATAAATTGTTTTCATAATATTATATAAAACAATCCAAAAATTGTATTAGATATTAGAATATTAATAATATATCATTTACCGACTATTGTGCAGTTTACAATTTGCATGTTAGTTTGAATTGTTAAATGAAATGTTTTCAGTGGGGATCGCGGTGTATTTATAGTGGGTGCAATTTGATCGCGGGTACAATTTGTCACAAAAAAAATTGATCGCTGAACAAGAATTATTTTTAAATATTTTTTTAGTTATTATACTATACTACAGAAATAACACATAACACATAAAACGAATATTAAAATTCTATTCTACTATATTTTATAAAATTATAATTATTTTTTGTTTTTATGTTATATTTGGTAATTGTAAAATATTATTAAGATTCTATAATAATATAATATTCTAATAAATTGTTTAAATTAAAATATTATTTTATACTATAAGTCGAATACGTCATATTGTCCTCTTAAAATAGATATTGGTGACATTTTTCCTGCAGCCACTTGTCAATTAAACAATATTGTACATAATAATTTCCTTGTAATTAAATTAAAAAGTAATATGTATAAATATAAATAGTTTTTAATTGATTTTAGGTTCTGAATGAATTGTAGAAGCTATTGGTTTTACAATGACGTTATTTTATCTTCTATGTCTGTATATACGATAAGTATAGTAAAAGTACTCCAATCTTGTAATTTAAATGCGAAAATGTTTTGATTTTAAAATATAGAGAAAACATTGCGATAGCTTATCGGAGCTGTCGAGTCAGTTAATCCACAAAAGTCCCGTAGTAATAAAACAATTATAAAAAAATAAAAACCCAGTTTCTACAAAATAATTTGATTTTATCTTAACAAATACAAAAGTATTATAAAGTAGTGTTAAACAACTACTAAAAATGAAAACATTGTTTTCGATATACTCATTTGTTAAAATAAAAACAAATTGTTTTGTAGAAATTGGATTTTTATTTTATAAAAATAATTTTACAAATAACTCAACACCAAAAAAAAAAAATAATAATATTAATAATAAAACAATTAATTATACAGTTACAGCATTCAGTTTATCTTATATCTCAGAGTATTTCATGGTTTAATTTTGTAAAAACTAAACTTTATATTTTAATTTTCTTCATACAATATAGTAGATAGCATTTTGAAATTCGTATTTCTGTAGTATAGCATAACTAAAAAATATTTAAAAATAATTTTTGTTTGGCAATCAATTATCATGGCGACCAATTCATCGGATACCTTATTGTGTCATTTACTATCATAATATTATAAATTATAATTTATAGTTTTGAAATCTCATTTCAGACTTATGCTATGTCAGATTTAGCCAACGAGAGCTTGTCAATCATATTTATCAAATATAATGGTTGTAAATAAACAGGTTTAACAAAAATTACTCACCAGGTGCGTATGAGCTTTAAGAAAGTTTTTACCATGATGTAAACAAATAATTGAAAACAAAAGTACCACCTTAACCGTGTATAAATAAGTACGTCCAACCAAAATTAACAACTTTAACAAAATTAATAACTTAGAAAATATGTGAAAACTAAGAGTTTGGTAAAGGTTAAAATTGCACGCATGTTTAAGAGCTTATGTAGCGTCCCACACCTTACACCACAACGGTAGTTGGTATCAGTGAGTATACCACGTTGATAACATTCTATGCTCCCTATTATGCGTGTACGTATGCGTGTCGTTGTTCAGTTGACTACAAGGCCGTATTTGCATTTACACATGGGGAGGGGGAGGCCGACTTACTGGTCATTGACTATCCCCGGCTTTGTAGCTTTTACTAAGTATTATGAGTTAATGTTTAAATGTGTCTGAGTACATTGTTGGTTAGATGCGTTGTGTGAATTATGATTTTTCTGAAGCCCATGTGAGAGCAGGTCCAGGATTTTTGATTGGTTATGACTTATAAGTATAGAAAATGGATGTTCCTCGTGGCCCAGTTTTCTGATATGACTATGACGCAATTTGGTGTACACTGATAAATATCAAAATAGCTTGTGATTTGATGTTTAGTTTACCGACAGTGGAAAGTGATTTGTTACGTATTTGGGTAAGCCCAAGACGATTCTTGCACCGATATATTGTACAAATTCAAGTGATTTCTATTGAGAATTATAAAAGTTAGGTGGCCAAGCCATCACACGATGTACATTTTGAGTAGATTTATGAGGGTTCTGGTTGGGACAGGGCTGTTTCTGACTTCCTGTTAATAATCGAGTATAACAGATTTTTACCGTGTATTTTAGGTGTTTGCCGAAGTTTTTTAGAACAGTCAACGGTGATGCCTATAGGTGGACCATGGTATGAGAGTGCCATTTAATGACAGTGGAGAGTGGTTCCTACAATGTTTACGATTAAACGGAACGGCGATATTTTAGAAGCGTTGATTAGGAATCGCTATTTCTCAGACCAATTGGAGACCAGATGGAGTTGCTAGTTGCTTTTTTTGTTGTTAGATGGAGTTGTTTGGAATATTAGTATTGTGGTGTCGTCAACAAAGAGGGAGATAGATGATTGATGGTGTGGGTGGGGATGTCTTTGGTATAATTAATTAGGTATAGGTATAGTGTTGGGAAAAAGTAGGATTTCTGAGCGACTCCTGCTATAATGTTGTGTGGGGACGAAAATTAATCCTTAATATTGACTGTTCGCGCGAAATATCATGGCCTCATTTTTGCTGTTACTTATTTATATATTACTATATTTGAAAAGTCTGCAGATAAGACCGAGTGACGTCAGAATTTCTTGGCATAACTGATAAATTATATTTTATTCCATGACAACTCGTGCCGTTCTCAAATTCGTTTATGTTGCTAGCATACCATGTTATTTCATCATGGTGTACACTTGTTGTAAAAAGTGTACATGTTTTGTCAATACGAATAAAGCTAATGTGTATCCGACACCAGCCTATTCATCGTACCATCAGTATGTCATTAGCCACCATCGATGCACCATTGAGTCCGATGCGGTTCTCCATGCTGTAGGTATTACTCTTGTTTATGATATACTCCTACATAATTTGTTAGTTTTACACTCGGTGGAGCAATCAAAATTTTATATTCATAACAATTTTTTTTTTAGCAAGAAACTGAAGCGTTATTGAATTATTATTAGTTTGTTAAGTGAGTGTGACATCTCTAGTTCTCTCCTCCTCATGTTATTTTCGTCATCTTGGCTAGAAGTTGATCCAATCGACTCATGGTTATCCGTTCCCCATTTTTCTATAAATACACTCCACTATACAATCATCACCGTGGAATGGAAATGGAATACCGTTTAATACAAACAGTTTGTTGCTAATTATTCTGTCGCCATCAGGCAATAAATGCGTGCGTCTAGTTCAAATCCGACATAATATATAATTTGAGGTATCTGACGTTAATCAACTGCAGTGATGGATTCCGTTCACCGTGTACCTACATTAAGAACGTCCGTACAAACATTACAGTGTTTGACCAAACACTTCCATCGAATGGACTCGGCTAGTATTAATACTAATAATTGTTCACTCAAGTAGCTGCAATTAATCGCGGGTCAGACCACGTGACAATATAGTACCTAACCCGTGTATAAGGGTACCTACTTATAATTTTCTTTTGAAAATGTTCTCTTGATTCTATCTTTACGGAAAAATCATACACGAATCCGAGGTTGGACAAATAAATGTATTTTTTTTAACTTACTATGATCAATTCAATATTAAAATATTAAATCTATCAGTTGTGTTTAACGCTAAGTTTACAAAACATTATTAACTTATTAATAATTTATGTCCATTTTAAGTCAAATTAAAACACCATTTCAACAAAAAAAAATAAAAAAATAAAAAATTTGGTAATAATAATCCTATTTCTAGGAAATTCTGAATTTAATATATTAAATATGTTTATCATCAAGCTGAGGAAGGTAATGGGAGTGACACGCTACTAACAACAAATAAAATTGACAGTTAAGTAGTTATCTAGTTCCCGGGTAATATATTATTATCTAATAAAATTAATTTTATCTATAAGACATGATAATAAAAAGTAATAATAAGAGTGTAATAATTTTTTTTGAAAATTTATATTTTATATGGGTACTTCGATAATATGGTATTTTATTTTCAATCAGATTTCCAGTTTCTATTTCCATTAGGTGCCAACTTATTTTGACAACTTCTAACAATAGTAAGACCACGACGAATCATTTAATACGATTATTCCTAAATACATTTTAAAATATTTTCTTACTATAAACAATAAAAATTCAAAATAAATTAAATTAAGAAAAATAATAAGTTAAATTGACGCTAATCTAAAGGAAAATTATTTAATTTAAATTGAAAACATGAAATTCAAGATAGGTACCTAGTTTGTTAAGTTAAAAACAATTTAATTAATTTAACCATAATTATCGTGTATTTATTAACTGAATTAACTCGTTAATTTCATGGTTTGCTTAAAACATAGTGTTCCGTAAATTATACGCCAATTATTATTTAGTATTACTACAATAAATTGAAAATTTGATCTGTAGGTGCCTACCTAATTTTCTCCAAATTCAGACTGGTTCGTAATTTCAGGGATGCAAAGATATTCATTTACGTCTCATGATTCATAATTAATATTGTTTTTTTTTTTTTTTTTTTTTTTTTTTTACAAATAAGAAAATAATTAAAATTAAATTTTAA
>JAIPRL010002300.1:0-62357 GCA_025469235.1 Pemphigus obesinymphae | reverse complement strand
AAAATTTTATCAATATAATTTATTATACTAAAATTCATTGTATAGCCATTTTAAGACTTTTTACGAGATTGTATATATTACTTACCTACGTCAATATTGTGTATAGTGGGAGGGAGGCTACAGCCCCTCAACAAATTTGATCCCCCTACTCTTATGCCAATAACCTAAAATATTACTTCCAAATGTTTTTGTAATTTTTTTAAAAATAAATGAACGAAAAAAATCGTTCATGTTCTTCTAAAAAGTGAACGAAATTCCAATACGTTCCTAAATATGAAAAAGGAACTACGTTCCCGATATGTTCCTAAAAATGGAACGAAATCAAAGGAACGAGTTCCTTTGAACGCGTTCCTTCCAAGCACTGATTATAATATATTAAATTATATAGATATTCATATAATTTATTATAAATTAAGTAATACAATCAATTAAAATTGATATAATATATGTTAATATGTATAATTATAGTACCTATACTACCTATACACTATGTATAGGTTATAGAAATTCGGTTATAATTAAAGTTATACTTGGGTACCAAAAAAAAAAATTATCTTACAGCAATAAGATAGGTAATTTTTTTATTAAAAAAGTATTTTTGACTCTTAAGTAATTTTAAAATTAACTTATGCTATTCCATAATTTCCCAATAATATAATATTCCCACTTAAAAAAACATTTTAAATAAATATAAACGTCAGTGTCATCTACATTTTACACCTTTATAAACAAATTAATAAGGTAAAGCCGCGAATTAAAATAGTAGGTATATTTTAAGTCAGGTCGTCATTTTTCTTATTGTTCTGGAATTTTAACCCCTAACCCCCCCTTCCCCCTTGCGTTCGTTCCTGGCATAAAGTTATCCAATTGTGAATACTAAATAAAATTACGAATAATAAAAATTAAAAGTCATATACAGTTTATTTTTTATTTTATTCATATTTAAACATATTAAATTATATATGATGGTTGTGAGACGGTGATGTGCGGGAAAGACTCGGTTACACGCATTTCTAATCGAAAAAACTTTAATTAAGCACTAGTTCTACGATAAGATATATAATAATTGCACGCTATCTACTAATAAAATATAAAATACGAAAGCCCGATATTTTTGTACTTTGATTTTTTACTCCCGTGTACTAAAGTTATAAATAATAGTTTATATTATAGTTTATATACTTAATAAAAGTTAATACATTAAATGGTATTGGTGTATATTATAATAAAGTCATACAAATGGCCAACTCGGTTCTTAAAGTAAAAACATTAATTTACAATAATAAAATTAACATTAAGGAACGTCATTGATATAATAATTATTAGGACTGGATTTCGATGCATTTCATCTTTTTTTCCGGAATGCTAAAATACGAATGCTCTCCAAGATACAAAAATACGTTTCAAGCCTACACACTATTCTATAAAAACAAACTTTTTTTGGAAATTTATTTTTTCTGGTCATTTTTAACTTATTTCTAGAATATTACGAAAAAAATTAATTCACTTAAAATTAAAATATAAACGATAAACATATTTTTTTTAATTTTGTACTAAAAAACCTCTGCAGGTAAACTGGTTTTTAAATAAAACGTTTCTCAAATGTGTCACCTACCGTTAGCTGATAAACATACAACATTGGACGATTTATTTTCTAATCGTAGGATAACATAATTTCAAACTCACGCTAAATAAAAAGATGAAATACGACGGTGTTACCAAATAAATACTAGACCAACTTTTTACTTATTCAATAGTTTATACTCGTTTTTAGAATTTTTTTAATTTTATCGATTTTTAGTTTTAGTTTTAGTATTTATTTATTTTTTATTATTCCATTGCCGGAGATATGTGCTACTATAGAAATTAGTTCAGTGAATTTTTTTTTACAAAATGTTATGAGGGCATTTTTTTGATTTTTTAGGCCATAAATGCATTTTTTTAAACGACATTTTTCGATATTTTTGGGGCATTAAAATCCTAGCACTAGATATAATATAATATTATACATTATGTAGTTATAACTATATAAATGTTTAACATCATATAGTAAAGTTATCACGGTATAGTGATATAAAAATGTTCAACTTGACCTTATTTGAAATTCATAATAATACGTAGGATCCTCCCCAGGACCTCCCTGTACGGGACCAACCAGATGTTCGCTTTGTATTACGCATCCTTAAAACGTCCTATTGCAAGGATGTAAACTAAGGAAATTCTAAAAGCATGACCAATGACCATAAAACACTTACATAATGTATATAACACTTAATCTCATATTATTACTATTTATTATATTTGATACTGACACTTAGGTCACTTGCTCGCCGTTGGTTTTGTGAAAAATAATAATAGACCATGTGTTTTATTATTGTATACTTGCAGTGCAATATATATATATATCTGTATATCTGTAATTCACAGTAGGAGCGATCACATTATATAACTGCACCCTCGAGAAGATGTATACCGTTGATTTTATTTTATTATACGTAAAGAGAAAACACATTTTTCGCATTAAATATTTTGTGAGATAAAAATACCATCGGCAAAGTGAACGCACCATTGTCTCTTCCGTGTTTTTATCATATCGATATAATAAAGACACTCAATACGACACGTTCTACATGATATCGTGGGCTTAAGTATAACAAAAAGGTTCTAAATTGTAGTATTTTTTTAAACGAAAAAATCGAGCTGTATATCGTATACGTCGATATTGCCGATTTCCAGAGAAGTAAAAGGTTGTAAATCGCTCAAAACTACTAAAATATATCCGCATATTTGTAAATGTTAAAAATAACGATGAAGAGGACGCCGTCGCACACACCCGATTTTTAAGGGGTTTTGTATGAACAATTTTGATGACATTTTAAGAGAAATTAAAATCAAACCTATTAAAAATATTTAAGTATATTTTAAAAGTAATTTGAAAATAGACCTGTGTGTCAGTACCATTTTTTTTTTTATTATTGTGTAATCACAAATCACGATATTTATTATTTTTTTTTTAAACATGGTTACGCAATTAAAATGCCGTATAACTTTAAAAGAACGTAAAAACAAAACTATACCACCGTTTGAAAGATGAGAAGTTAAGCTATATTTTGTTGGAATCTGATTTTTAAATCATACTAACAAATTAAAAATATAGCATAGGAAAAATACGTATTTGATGAAAGTTTTTATCTTTTAAACGGTGTATAATATTTATGTCTCAGTGTTTTTTATAGTCTTAGTAGCATTTGAATTACGAAAGCACTATTTGGCTACGAAAATTAGTTAGTGTAGTGTTCTCTTAATGCAATCGAACTATGAAATAATACATTGGTACGAAAAGAATCTATCTACATCAATCGTACTACAAATGATACAATATTGAATTTGCCAAATTTTCATTATGAAATGAATTCAATTAATAACATACAAATTAAATGTTAGAATGAAAAAGTTCTATCTCGAGTCTCGACGGGTTTTTTATAATTTAATATCTATGTAAAAGGTTCTATTCGCTAGTTTACATTTTTTTTTTTTTTTTTTTTTTTTATTAACTATTTCATATTTTTATTAATATATAAGAAACTTCTTTAAAATTAAGTAGGTATAGTATAAAAGTTATTCTATAAGTTGGTGCATTTGCGTAAACAAAATCTTAACTAAGGAATAAAATATTTCATCTGAAGCTTGAGAATTGCTCTCCTGAATAATTCGATAAACAGGATTTAGAACCTTTTCATACCCAAAGTCCATGATATTATAATTGATGTACATTGTATAGGGGCAAACACGGAAGAAGGTTTTGAGGGAGTTAATTTTCCGTGGGCGATTTAGGGGTTTTAACGAAAGATAATTAATTTTATTATTTTAATAGCTAAAATTTAGGATTTACGCTATTATTTATTATTATATTTATTTATATTTTACGTATCAAACATAATACTTTAGGTACATAATAATATAATATGATAAAGTAATTTTCAACTATTATTTAATACTAGTCACTTTTATAGTTATGAAAGACATCAGTTAAACTTTATATATTACAACGAATAATGTGTTTAGTTTTTATTTTCACAAAGATACTGTTATTATATATTATTTTATTATTTGTTATTTGGTACTAATACTCAGAGGGTTTTAGGGGTTGAAACCCCCCGTCAAAAATCAAAGATAGTAAAAAAAAATTATAATATGACTTTCTTGCAAGAATAAAAACCCAACCAAAACAAAGTTTGAAGATTACCTTTAATTTATATATCATTGTATAAAACATGGTCGAAAATGACTTAAAATACTCTTAATTAAATTTTTTTATTTGAATATTTTCGTAAAATTTTAGAAATTAGTTTTAAAATTACTTAAAAGTCAAAACTGTATTTTAATAAAAAAAATAATCACCATAAAGCATGTGACTGCCCCCATAATTAACTTTTTTTTTAAGTTTATAGAGTTATAAAGCTATACCTATATATGTATAATATATAATTAATATATTATATTTTAATTTAAAAAATATTTGACATTTTAAATTATCTTTATTTGTAATAAAAAAATAACATGAACAGATAATTACAATTTACAATACTTTATAAATACATGCGTTTTTATTAGTATACCTATAATATTCAAATATACTTGAGTAATGAGCGCATATATATGTACATTTTTAAAATTTAGACAATTATTTTGTCAAAATACTGTCTATAAAATATATGTATAATAATACATAGGTATACTATAATATATAGTATTATTCGTCTAAATTAAAAAAAATAAATAAAAATTTCATATTTTTCAAAAAATACCCCCCGAAATATTTTTCTGCGTTTGCCCCGGATAGTGTATGTTTTGATTTAATCAAAATTTCAAAATTCAAAACTAATTATAGTAGGTACACCTACCCATAATAAAATGAATAAGGAGTAATAAAAAGTATATAAAAAGTAACGAAAATATGCATGTGACGTCACTAATAATATATATTCGTTGCCTATCCAACGACCCCCGAACAAAACATCACAGTGCGCACTCATTTACTTGTATCATCAAAATATAATACTTGAATCATCAAATTATTTAACGGCCCAATATCCACCTATAATAATAATACATGTCCCAAATATCATTGGTAGAATTAACAATTTGGCAGTAATTAAATTTTAACAAACGAATATTTGTTGAAAATACAATTTTTATTTTAATGTAGGTATATAGTGTTAAATTAATAAAAAAAATGTGTTTCAAATTCATTTTGTAAATTTCACAATATAGGTATATGAGTTATAATTTAATAAAAATAATTTGTAAAATTAATACAAATAATATATAAATATACCTAATAAATTAACAAATAATAATACTTATTACTAAAATGAATCACAGCATAATAAACTTTAATTTTTGAATTTTGTTTTTTTTTTGGAAAAATTTGGATTTAAATAATATATAATTAATAAGTGGGTGTGTATGATCAATTTTATTATTATATTTATTTACACGGAAAAAAATGGATAAAAATTAATAATATATTATTATTAGATACCTACTGTTTTTGTTATTGAAATATAGTAAAAAAAAAAAAAATTATTCTAAAAGTATTTGGAATAAATTTTGTGGAGTATTTCAAATACTTTAGGAATACTATAATCATAAAATATTCGAATACATATTCTGAATATTTTTTTTTTTTTTTAAGTATTCGAAATACTTTTAAAAAGTATTTTACCCAAGTCTGGGAAAACTATAAAAGTGATGTCGAGTCGGTGGATAAAAACGCAATGAATTATAGCCGGAGAACGGTGAAAAGGCTTAGGGCCAGTTGTACAGTTCCTTGGTTAAACATTGATTAACAAATCAACGATCAAATTTTAATTATTGATTAAATCGCCGTGTGTTGTACGGTTGGTGATTCGGCTGTGATTAGTTAATCAATGATCAAAACGAGACGTGATAATTTATACACAGTATTTTCATTTTTTGTCTATTACAGTTGGTACATTTATGTGAAATTCTGTTTTATCACCAGCCATATTATAATTTTACCGAAATAATAATAATAGTTGAATTCAAATTACGAACGTTCAAATTCAAGTACGATTATTTCGTTTCCTTTTTTAATATGGACTCGGGAAAAATATGCACAGCAAATTTCTCAGCAGCAGAAACGGATTTTCTTGTTTGTTTGGTAAAGAAGCATAAATCAGTAATCGAGTGTATGAAGATATACCAGGTAAATGCAAAGTAAGAAGAAACAAGAATTTATCACAATATATTACTAATTAAATATATCTTTCAATATTTTAATAAAAATATTTAATAATGTACAAAATTCCACTTATTTCAAATTTTTGAATAGAATGAAAAAAGAAACATGGATCAAGATTGAAAATGAATTCAACCAAGCCAGCCTATAGAAAATCCTCGCACAGTTAATTTAAATTTAACAGTAGTTTTCGATAATCGATATCTTTCAATGAACTCATCATCCCTCCAATAGGTAAAATGATCTGCTCTAGATTTAAAGATTCTTTGACGTCTTGGAAAAGCGATCATCACCATCAAGTCGTTAAATTTATGATATTCGACATCAGATCAGATTCAAAATAGTTGTCGTCGTAATTGAAATACATTACGAATATAAATAACGATGAACAAAACAATATAGATATATTAAAAATGTAGAATTTAATTGAAATAAAACTTCAAACAAACTCACTAGTTAGTTATAATATCAAACTGAACTACTGAAGTAATAATTGATAACAATTATTATTAATTATGATAACATGAAATATAATCGATGGTTAAGTACCTATAGTTTTAACCGACTATATTTGGTTGATTAACTTAACCATCGGTGATTAAACATTTAACAGACACTGTACAACGATTCAAATGCCTTAATCGTTGATTAAAACTTAATCATAGTGAACACTGTACAACTGGCCCTTACTGTATTACAATATGCGGTAGGTCTGTGCGCCGATCCTCGGGTATACTATGTATACTCGCGCGAACCCGTCGAGTTATCGACGACGAAGAACACGTTTTGTATAATATATATTTTTGAATTTTGTTATAAACATTTTGGAAGTTAATCTATAGAATCTGTATAGACACGGTCTTGCAGTACACGTATTTTTTTGTATACGTTATTTTATTACTGAATATGTCCCGGAAACATATACCTATATATACATTATTATTTATTAGTTAAAAACAAATGTGGGTACTTACGTATTAAAGAAAAAAAAAAAAAGAAAAAAAATAATCGTAATTTATGAGCATTTTTTTCTCGCGTAAGTATAATCGAGACGTTGAATGAAAACAGTTAGCCGCGCTCGATGAGTGAACCGATGAGTGAACCGTATATATATATATATATATATATATATATATATATAAGTACCTATATATCGATAAAAATCGAGGAATCTCTCTAATACATAATGTACCTGTATAATATAGGTATATATACCTATTATATGCTACCCGAACATTGGCGTGGAAAAACATTCGGGAATCTGGGACCGGATAATAATTAACGAGGATTACGATAGAACGCGTACACTTGTATTATCTACGTGTTTATATAAAAAAAAAAAACTATATTTTATTTTCGAAATAATTATTTTTTCTCTACGTGAGAGATGGGTGAAATGGATACTATATATAATATACGCACCTCGTATCCTTATATCGTATATTATACATATATATATATATATGTATAAATGCACACTATAATATTATGTAAGAGTGGTGACCTGCGGAGATGGCGACGGTTTATTTTTCCATTATATATATACACACACACACATACAAAACACACTTAACCGGCCGTCAATAAGTTATATATAGTGTTGTGTTTGTCGTCAAAAAAACTAACGTTACGATCAATTATTATTAAGAGTCCGTTTCCACATTATGTATTGGACACTTTTTGTACAGGTATATATATATAAATATATTGCTAAACAGATATATATCCGTCTGAATGGATTTTATCTCTTCCCCCTTACCCATATTATATAGGTAAGTACCAATTAAAACCACGCAGAGATAACGACAGCCAACACTCTCGTACGAAGAGAGGACGTCGTATACTTACGAATAGGTATTCGATAAAACAAAAAAAAAAACAAAAAAAAAACTCCCAACAATCGGGGTTTTTCATTTTTATCAACTAACAAACACGGTACCTACGTTAGAAACACAAAACGAAAAAAAAAAAAAACAAATATTATAGCTAATATGGTATTGCGGGGTGTCTACCTATTATTGGGAAAACAGATTAACGACACGCTCTCTGGCGGATAAAATTCTATAGTTATTCTAATCGGGTGTTTTTACTTTTTTCGTTATTATCATTATTATTTTCTTGTGCTGGTCGTGCATTTGTCGCGTTGCGATCCAACGTAATTTTATTGTTAATATGCGATTTACTCTTTTCATTATATACTATGGCACAACAAATAAAAACAAAAAATACAATAATAAACATTAATATACAGTTTTTAAATTTAATAGCACATATGCGTTTTGACACTTTTTAAATAGGTATATTGCTTAAAATAATCTTCTAAAAAGAGAAAAAGCATTTCAATAGGCAATGTTGTAAAGTATTTGAATACAAGTATTTAAATACTTTTTGTGTATTTAAAATAATTTTTAAATACAATCAAAAGGAGTATTTGAAAAGTAATTTAAATAAAAAATTTTTTATATTTGCAAAAATTTAAATACTTTAATTTAATAAATTTACTTTTGAATTGAAATGAAAATTAGACAACAACAAAAATGAGCAAAATGACTGACCGACACAAATTTTGAAATAACTATGTAAATATCAAATTTTATTAAAGTTAGGTTTTATTTAAAAATTGACTGAAAGAAAATACCTATAAAAAAATGCGTCTAAATAACGATATTTATGGCATTATTATAATATCTCTGTTATATTTTATCGCATAAACTTAGTTTTAGTATAATTTTAATATGTAATTACTTAAACATATTAAAAAAACATTTTTTTAGCTTGGTGGGGCAGAACTTTGATATTTTATTTTACTTTAAATTAAACAATATATATTATTACTATAAATAATACTTATTATTTAAGTGGGTATTTGTCATTTGTGTTAGTCAAACTTTATAGGTAGGTATATAATTTAATATGTATAGGTACGATAGTAGTTTGTACTGTATTTATATTTATATTTCGATACTTTTTCAAATGTATTTTAAAATACGTATTTGAAATAGTATTTAAATACATTTTAAAAGTATTTTTTACGATACTGTCATTAGATACCTAACTATATTATATTACAAAAAAATATTTTATTCATAATATATAATGCAATTTTGTTTTTAATTAAGTATTTGCTCACCTTCAATGGCATTTCTCGAACTAGTATTGCATTTAGCATAGGTATTCAAAAATGTCTTTTAAAGGTAGTGCCATTGTAAATTAAAAGTAATCGTATTTATTATGTACAATAATGTATTAATGAAAATATTAAGAAAATAAAATATAAATAAAATAAATACATACCCATGAACTAAAATATATTCTGTGCTTATAATAGTATTAACGCCTACCACTTAGTAATATAAAAATAATAATAATAAATTGATAACCGAATAGAACGGCCATTTTGTAAATACTACAATGCTCTGGTGGTAATCTGTTTTCTCAATAGCGAGACCTACATAGTCTTCTTTCAATATATTCATTTTTTTTTTTTTTTTTCTAAGATTTATAGTTATTGAAAAAATCCAAAAAATCGATTTTTAACAACTCGCAAAACGTGTAAAAATATACATATCAAAAATCGGCTACGTAAGGTCGCTAAATAATTTTGTTTTTTATAATTTATTTTCTATTTAATCTTTCTATGGTATTTTCAACTTGTTAAAAATTAAAAATGTGTAAACATGTTTTTTTTAAAATAAATATCGCAATTACACAACAATAAAAATGATATTAACACAAGACTATTTTTAAATTGCATAATATTGCCTACACAAAACCCCTTAAAACTTGGGTGTACGACGTCGTCTTAAATATACCTATAAGCTATATGTATACGTATATCATAATATATAATATATATATATATACATACATTCATATATATAATGTATAAAATTGTTAGATATAAAAATATATTTGAGTTTGATTTAAAAAAAATGTAAAGCACCTATAACAAAATACGATATCTATTACACAATTATCGGACTGTTTAGATATAAAAAAAAATATTATTATTATTATTATAGATTCGTGTTATGAAAATATGTTTAGATAACGAAGCATATAATAAAGATTGGCAAAGATGAGCAAGTTAATCAAAAAAGTTATTTTCAGAAGTATAAAATAAATAAATAATAAAATAAAAATAAACATCATTGTAAAACCTCGCTGGATTTCTCGCTCTGCTCAGAATCTAAAATTAACACCGAATTTTTTTATTACGTTTTTCATAAAGTGAACTTATTTTTAGATAGATTTCGAATTGAATATATTATATGTATAAATATTCTCGTAATAAAAAATTTTTAAAAACGTATTACGCAGTAACCAGTATGTACTTATTACATATACTTATCAGTTATCACTCAAACGCATTTTAGAAATAAATAAAAATAGCATAGCTTAGCTTTAATTAAATTATGTATATTCTCATTGAAAAAACGAATCTACAAATATCAAAAAGTCAAAAAAAAAAAAAATAGAAAATAGGTATATGTTTTTGTCAAATCAATAATAAAATATTGAATAATATACGTGTTGTCACTTGTTATTTCAATGTTTTTGAACGAATTATTTAGGGTGTTAAAAATAAGTAGGTACATTTAGTTGTACATAACACAACCGTTTTGGATAATAAATTATAAATAGAAATCATCATAACTATATATTTATACCATAATTATCTTTATTATTCAAGAGATCCACTAAACGTAGTGCTCATTATTCACTATTTTTTTTTTCATCGAAATTTTGATTTTTACAAAAGTCAAACTTAGATAAATCACCAATGTGTTTAGTAAGTTAGGATCTAATAAAAATTATTTTCAATCCAAAAACTGTTACAAATACTGTGCGAATCAACATATGCATTTATTGAACTAGTCAAACCAAAAAATGTTTAATCAAATAAAAAACAACAATTTGAATTTTGATGACTTGGAAAAATATATATTTTGAAATCTAAGAATTTATTATATTCGAGCTTAATTTATAAATAAATTCGAGCTATTTAGTGGACAATAATAGCAAAATCTCACAACGCATACAACATAACAAAAAATATGACGTTAAAAGACATTAAAATTAGAGTTGAAATACGAATCTAGGATATTACACCACCACTAGACACCCTTGAGGTAGAACGTTTGACTCCTGTAATAGGAAATTGGGCCCTCAAAATAAAAAAACTGAAATTATAATTTCATTATTTTTATCGTCTATTATTACATTTTCATTTTTCACATATGTCAATTTTTTAAAAGATGTATATTTATAAGATAGCTAGTGTAACTGAAATAGCATGAAAAATGAATTAGTTATAAAACGCCACAATATAAAAAGATATTAAATATTAATATTAAAAGATGATAAATAATAAAAAAAAATTTAAAAAAAAAAACGTAAAAATGTATTAATACCAAAAGTTTCTAAGGAAATTATAGAGGAACGTGGGGCAAAACAGGGTCATCGTTAAATATCAATGAAATAATGAAAATATACTTTTTTAAAACAGCTGTTTAGAATTGTTCACCGAACGAGAAAACTGGGTTGAAGTTTAATTATTATCATCTTTTTATTATAAAATGAGTTATTGCTAAAAATATACAATCCATGTCTCCTAGTGATATTAATGATATAAAAAAAAAAAAAACATTTTTATTTTTAATTTTTTTTTGTCGAAAAAATGCTATTAATTTGTTCATATTAGTTATAACAATAGTGCATATAAATTAAAAGCCAAAATGTGTTTTAATAGACATTGTTCGTTAATAATCTTTAGAACGCCCTAAATATTTCAAAAGGTAAATGTGTTTTGGGGCAAAATGGGGTTTACATGTTCGGGGTAAAATGGGAACGTTCATAAATCAATAAATACATTATATCGTTATTTATATTTTTTCAATCGTAGGTTATTATATAAAAATGGTAAGAAAATATACTAGAAAGACAGATCGTCAGTCGTGGGATGAAAAAGCTATGGAAAATGCGATCATCGCATGTTTTAACAAAAATATGGGCTTCAGAAAATTATTATTCATAATTTTTTTTTTTTATATATACCTATATTACTCATATTTTCATATTTTGTTAAGTTAATAGAATTAATTAGGTAGGTATATATAATTAGGTTGGTTGATAAAATAAATATTAATTCGAGAAAATTATGTATTGTTATATTTTTTCAAATTGACACTTTTAAAATACACTTTTATTAATTTTATAAAAAGTACCAAAATAAACTATTTAATTTTTAACTGATATATGGCTGAAAAAGAAAATTATCACCGAAAATATTCTCCCAAAAGATTATTATCGTAATTTTACATCACGTTTATACCTTTGTTCCCCCCCCCCTAATTTACTACAAGACTTTTTCATATTTTATGATATTTTATGACCATTATATATACATACAATAATATAATATATTATACAGTCCACAGGTTATGTTAGAGGTATAGGTATATTATACCTATTTTAACAGAGCGCAATCGGCAATTGGCCGAACGGTTGTCATTATAATAATATATCAATACATAAAATCACTAATTAATAAAATATACGCATCGTTATAATATATAGTATTATATAATCGGTCTTATAACGATTTTTCCCACAGACCGTTAATATTAATGAGTTGTTTGTTAACGTTAACTTCTAGGTGGGCTAATGGATAAGGTATGTACCTATATCTATAATTATTATAACGATTATTATTGACGTTTCGCAGACAGTGGCTGCAGGTATAGGCACAATAATTTATACACTAATATTATATAATAGTCGCCATACATATATACCTATCTGAAATGTCTGGCAGTATGCCACGGTATATTATAAACTTAGGGCCTGGATGTTGATGCTCTAAAAGACCTATACAAATTGCCTAAAAAAATAAAATAAATGCCATTTATGTCCTAAAAAACTCAAAAAACGACCTAAATACTTACAAAAATACCCTTGAAAATTTAATTTATAAACTAAAAACATGAAAATAAACCTTTAAAATTGTTTAAATTACTTAAATTATTCATTTTTTTAGTCATTATTTTATTAATATTACAATTGATATATAGGTACCTGGTACATGCATATTAAATAACTAAAATACATACGTCGAAGTTTGAAAAATGAAAAATATAAAAAATGTATAATAAAACATATTATGAATTATGATTTTAGATTTATATGGTTAAAATTAACTATCTGATTGAAGTTTGAATTTACACGCATTTTGAATAGGTACTGCCGATTATAATCTAAAAAATTAAAATTTATGACATATCCGATAACGGTGACAATCTGTGTATTTTTAAATGATAGGTAATATAATGAAAATAATATGGAGTTGAATGAGAAATAGTTATATTGTATTAGGTATAGCTGGTATGTATTTTATATTTTTTTATTTGCAGTTTTTCTCAAATTACTGTGTAAGTAATGTATTTCTTTAAACTAAAATGTATGCACAAATGTGAAATTGTAAGTGAAAAAAAATATATTACGTAAAATAATAATAATAATAGTAAACTCGTGAATTTTCTGACGATTATTGAAAAATAGTTTAAAAAAATGACCTAAAATAGTAAAAAAATGACCTTAAAATGTCAAAAAATTACAAAATAAAAATTAGTTATTTAGATTCGTATGTTATTGAATTTTAGCTAGGAAAGCATCACTTAAGACGTTCGTAAAAAAAAAAAAAAATGTAAGTCATCAACATCCGGGCCCTAATTATAATAATTTAAGAGGACGCCAATATAATTTTCAATTGCTTTCAATAAAACGATTCTGGGGTGTATTCGAATATTCGGAGTTATAGTAAAGTAGAGTAGAGTAATGAATTGAGGGTAAAGTGGATAAGAATAGAGTAGGATTTAATCATAGAATAAATTTATATTCGAACAATGATAAGATCTTTTGATAAGTGTTTATTTTTCAATATATTTAATATGTATTTAATTAACTGTACTTCATCCAATAAAAAATAGAATGCAAATTTTTACAAATTATAAAGTTATATAGGTCTTGGTCCAATTTATTTTCTATAGTTTAGTGGAGAGATTTCAATAAATATCACCATATTATTTCCCCTGATTTTAGATAATTATATAATTCATTAGGAATGAAAACTTTATGTTCTTGGGTTTTGAACTCCACTGTCACTTGCACGATGAAAAAGACTGAACATTTAAAATGCATGAAAAAGTAAAAACAATTAACAAAATGTTGGTTATATAGGCGAGAACATGACGAAATATACCTTTAATATAAATAAAAATTACTTGTTATCTCAGATAACTTATCTGTATATGATAAGAATAATTATCAATAGAGTTAAAAGAACCTAGCTATTTATTTTGGACAACAAGAGTTAACTCTAGTGAACAACATTAGGTTTTCGAACGGTAACCTTAGTTTTCTCACTGTTTTCTCAATTTCACAAATGACGCGAAATCGACTATAGTTGACTCGAGTTAACTAGAATTGAGTTTTTGAACGCACCCCTGAACGTAGCTTTGGTGTAGTATACATAACTCATATTTATTATGTACTCAGTACGTTTAACATTGATTTAGACAAGTGACCTAAAAGTGATAAGTGCATATTGGGTACTAGATCAAATTTTAGGTGGACACCGTGGCATGTGGGTATACTGTCACAGATTATATTCATATAATCTGTGGTACTGCAGTACCAATTATCACTCTTATACAGGAAATTAGTCAACTTTATACTTAGTGTAGAGGTATATTATAATCTATAGGCGTGTTTTCACGATTAACCGAATGTAATTTGGTTACTGAATTCTATAAACTGTCAGTTTTGGTTATAATAATTTATAACCGATCGAATAGAATGGTTATTATATGTTTGGTTATAGATAAGACAAAATAACATGAACGGGTTAATCGCGAAAACACGGTTTATAACAATAAGTTTTAATTATAATGCTGAATAAGTATAAACAATATAGTTACTATATATGTATATTATATATAATCAACGTAATATATGACTATTATAATTACATATGGTAATCACAAAACGACAGCAGGTATAGGTATGTATTTTATTCCCGCTTTTTTTTAACAAAATGTAGACGGAAAAAGCAGCAATTTCATAGTGCAAAGTCACTATTATACTATAGGGCATGCGCGAAATACACGTGGACTTAAAAAATAATAATAAAAAATAAACATCATTGTAAAACCACTAGCTCCCTCGTTACGCTCAGAATCTAAAATGCTTTTTTCCGTCGACTTCTTAAATTTAGTTTATTAAAACAAAATTACGTAATTACAAAAATGTATGCACGACTAACGTTACATACAATTTTTCAGGTCTTAAAATTTCATTTTACTAACTATTTGGACTTAAATACCTCTAAATTGATATTTTGTCAAAAAAAATTTAAATGACTATAAAAAAAAATAGTGACTACGAATTTTCCAGATTTTTTAAAATTTAATTAGAGTACCATATATTTAACATTGAATAAATTTTTCAAACCTTAAACCCAAAATTACCTCTTTTAGAGGACTTAGAAACCTCGAAATCTAAAATGTCTATAAATAGCCCGAAATTTAAAAAAAATTTTAAAATTAAATTAACGTGAATATATTATACTAAATTAAATATTCGTTGTAAATTTCAAGATTTTTAAGTCATTATTTTCGAAATTATGAAGAAATGAAAAATCTCGATTTGACATAATCTTATATTTGCCATTTTTCCCTAATTTTTTGATAGTTTTTCCTTACACATTAAAAAACTATTGGGAAAATCGAAAAATCCGTAAAAAGTATTCGACGATACCGGTAACGCGCTCCTGCGGAATTTTTAGGTACCTATACTCAATTTAATCGGATACTTATTCCCCTAGTCACTGCAGTCATTATTGTAATTTGGTTCTATATTTTCCTATAATCTATTCAATATTTTTTTATTACAGTATTTTCTCAAAAGTAGGTACCTAATATAATTATATGTGCCAAAAATATTTACCTATAAACACCAATTTTTTTGAAAATTCCAAAATAGCCATTTATTAGTTTGGTTATTTCTATGACCTTTAAAAATATATATTATATATTAAAATCGGCTGAGTATACACTATTTTTGAGATTCAATGTTTTACTCTTATTAAAAATGAATCAAGCTACACAACTTCGCATGAACCTATAAGCTATAGCTATAACCTATAGCTGGTATTATAATATGATAGGTATAACATAAATGTTACTTTTTTTAAACCCATTTGGTGTTAAAAATTCATCGTAATATTCAATTACGCTTACCTATATAATTATATATGACATAGGTAATATATATATAAATATATATATTATTATTACTTAATAATTGTCATTGTCATGTCCATATAATATATTTACATTTCATTTGAGAATATAAGTAAATATATTTATATATAGGTAGAGTACCTATATATCTCTATTCAATGTATCAATAAAAATGTTTATAAAGAAATATTATCAATAGATAAAATTAAAATTCAAAATGTAACTTAAAAAAATGCAGTAAGATTTGACAAACTTCTTACGAATAGATCAATAATATTTTAGAATTAATTGCTGATGATGAAAATGATTAGGTACAATATAGATTATCGAAAAGTAGGTGCCTATATACGGAATTCAAACACTAAAACACTGAACATTTAACCTTTATAGGATTTATTATTGGTGTAATAGTTGGTGAAAATACGAGTATATGTTGAACAAACGCTAAAAATTAATTTTTTCATAATAGAAATTAAGTAGGTATATATTATTAAACTAAAAATACTCGATTTAAATGACGTATTCGACGTGTATTACACATGTAAACACATGTAATTATACACACAATAATATATTACCTAACCAAAAAAAAAAAAAACTTTTAATATACAGTTGATTTACCGTTCATATTCGTGTTGAATCCACCGTAGTAGGTACACATTGGAATGTTGTCGGTTATTTACATTGCAGTTTTATCAAAGTTACAATAACTCTTCAATAGTCAGTATATATATATTAACATCTTTAACCGACAATGATCATTTTTTATGCCATATCTATAACCGATGAAATGGCCGTTTTTAATTTTCAATCAAAGACTTCTTTGTAAAAGTTCAATAGGTACCTATACGTAATAAACATTTCTACAAATATTATTATAAAAAGATACCTGTATACACCTATACTTTACCTATAAGTACCTACTTATCCTAACATTACACATTAGTATACCTATACCTTACCTAGTAGATACCTATTTATCTTTTTATTCATTTTTTTCGGGTTCGTATACCTACGATAAGACCTTTTTTTTTTTATTGTGGAGCACTGAATCAACATAGGGTTAGTATATAATGGTGTTCAAACCGCTTAGGTACTTATTTAATACTTTTATGGAATACTTATACGTACAGTAATCTATAACGAAATCTATTTGTATTTAATTAAAATATTTAATATAATAAACATCAAAAATGCAATATAAATATGTATCCACGTTTTTTTTTTATTTGCACACAGATAGGCATAGTATAAAGAATTCCTCATACTATACGCACAGAAGAAGGTATAATTATTTATTTATAATAAAAAAGTTGTATTTGTATTTTTTTAATCTACCTATATGCTATACTCATACCGTATAGTTTCTGTTAATAAAAATGTAAGAGATAAATACATGATTTTTAGTTCTAACTTATATAATAATATAAAATAAACTAATAAAGAATTAAAAACAATAAAATAATATCGAATCAAGTAGATAGATATTAGCAAGGCCGTATCTGAGGGGGAGGGTCCATGGGGTCCTCCTACGCAATTTTTTCAACATTTCATACATTTTTTTATGTAAACTAGGTAATGGCTTTTAGCATCAATATTAATATTTTTAATCATAACCAATCGGTTAATGAATGACAACACTGCTTATTCATTAACTTTTGAACTTGCAAAATATAATAAGTAGGTATCTAATCTTAATTTAATTAAAAACCTTTATTTAAAAAATGTATATATTCGCTTAACTATATAGTTAAATGCAATTGTTAAGACGGTTCTCTGTGACGAGTTTCATATATTTTCATATACACACAAAAAAACCTATTTTTGTCCATCGTTGATTGAGTTGTCCGTAAACCGTAAATATTTTTAATACTGTAGATGAGAAAACTCTAGAAGAAGAGTTTTTACATTTTTAATATTTATTCCTTAGTTTAATTAAATTGAAACCCATTAAATATTAGTCCGCCAAATATTAAAATATTGGATATAAACATGGAAAAATGTAAAAAAAACTCGATTACCTATAGGTACCTATATGTTAATTTATTGATAATCTCAAATCTGTTTACAAAATCCATAAAACCGATAAATGATTATGGACAAAACATAAATTCAATGTGTACCAAAATTATAAAATATATTTTGAACCCCCCTCCGAAAATAAAGTCTAAATACGGCCCTGGGTATTAGGTATTACCTACAATATAGAGGTACCTAGGCTTAATTAATGATATAGATCCATAATTTTGAAATGTACCCAAATCTAACCTATTATAAATGTCTCGAATTATTTTTGGGAATAACGTTTAAAATAAATTTTAGGTATAATAAATTAAATGAGACTGATTATTATTTTTACCGTGTGGCCTGTGGGCTGAAATGTCTGACCCAAATATATGTGTTTCATTTAATTTTCTCCACTTTGGCTTTCATTTCGCAGACTGATGGACGGCCGGTTGGAATTCGACGAGATGAGCCGTTTGTTATCTAAATCGGACGTTTCTTTTCGTCTTGTTGGTTATTATAAATTACTACAAATCGTCTACCTATTCGACTATATATACCTATGACTCAGCTAATGAAATAGGTAGGTACATACATATGAAAAATAAAAATATTTCATTATAAAATATAAATTACTACGGAGTACAGTGCGTATAAATTACATAGGTACCTGCATTTAAGTTTGTCGTATTGAATATTAATTGAATACAAAATATATATTTCGTGGGAAATACGTAGGTACTGAATCGTGCGAGGATCGGGAAATACGCTGCTCGGAGATATATTGCGAGTGAACTAACACGACCTTTTGTCGTGTATTTTCGGAAAAATCCGGACCCCGTGAAAACACCACCGAGAATTTCCACCAAATTTTAGCTTCACTATAATGGCTATTAACGTATATGCAGTGGTTAAAGTGAGGGGGGACGGCGTCCCCCGTCTTTGCTTAGCTTAAGTTTGGCGTCCCCTTTATATTTCTAAATGTTTAATTAAAAGTTGAGACTGAATTTGTTCTTTTGTAGGTACATAATTAATATTCAAAAATTAAATAAAAAAAGTTAATATAAAAAAATGGTATTTATAGAGTTATAAATTGTATGCAAGATCTATATTATAGAAAAAACTATTTCGATTTTTCTTTGTTCTCCAGACATTCTCTCCTTGGCCCGGAATATAGGTAAATGCCCAATTAATATGCGTATTTTAAAGTTATAACCACAGAGTATGTACATTATACATAATAATAGGTATATAGGTACATTATATACGTCCGTGATAAATTTTTACAAATTAGGTCAATAAAAACATGGATTAAAAGTTAAATTTATATAAATATTTTTAAAATATTAAGGGTACTGGTTCTGCAGGGGACGCCTTTTTTTTGCATTAGCTATAGTCCCCCCCCTGCAAATATATTCCACTTTAACCACTGTGTATATGGGTACCTACCTACATAATTTTTATAATTTTAGACAGGTACCTACCTACCCGACTTAAGATACAATTCGTACTAGGTATGTGAATGTGATTTTTTTACGTGATGGGACGCTTTTGTAAAATAGCATATCATCGTTTGATATAAATATTAAAATAGGCAGGTATATACATAATATAGATAGGTATATGATACCAAAGGAATATAGGCAACGAATATAGGTATTTAATAAAAATGATTGACAAAATCAACAATTGTTTTTTTACAATATTTATCCGATATTACCTAAATGTTTTTATTGTAAACACGCTTTTTCTATTGTCTGTATTATGAGTAGGTACCTATAGACGCAGAACATGAACGCGAAAAACAAAAAATTTACATTGTTTTTTCGATTCCTGAATTGTTTTACCAAAGTTATACCACACGTACTTGTCCATTATATAATAGTTATACATATACGTATAGAACATATTATAATTTATATACATTAACGATTAGAGAATTAATTTTGCACGTTTTTCTTATTGATCCTAAATGTTTTTTCTTTTTTTTTTTTTAACACAATTCGCTTTAAGTATTTACACTGCTATGATAATTAATTAAGTAAGTACCTAAGTCTAAATTCCGGAATACCTAAATAAATATATTTATTAAATTTATTTCACATATTAAACGTATATATTTGTAAATGCGTGTCTACCTACTTCTGTTTTGAATAGGTACATATTTTAATGTTTTTATCATACAGATTACAGATAGTAGGTAAGTATTTAAAGTTGAAATTTTTATTTCTTGCCAAATAGCAATTTCAAATGTTGTTACTTAATAAAAATATACTCACAGATTCCTATAATAGCAATTACTAGCTATTACTACTTGTGTTAGCACTTCAATCACATTAAGCTACTCCAAGTCGTCCAGTGTAAATGACTAAAAATAAAAGTAATGGTTTTGTAAAATTGATTTCACTCCTAACGGCTAACAGTCTTATTATTGTATTTTTTCCCGCTCACACCTCATATCCTGAATGAAGGGATCGAAGATTAAGATTGACTTATAGTGCAACAATACTCAAATAAAGAAAAAAAAAGAATATCTAAGTAAATAGTATATATTAATAATTACAACATAATAATTCAAACATAAAAATGATTAAATTATACTATGAATGTTATATAAATTATATTATCATGATATAAGGAATACATAAAAAAATAAAACATACAAAATTAGAACCGCAAAAACCAGACTCTTTTATTAAACACAAATAAAAAAAATACAAAAACTGTAGTAAAATGTTAATAAACAGATATAATATGTATTCATCAAAAACATATAAAAATAATTTGTTATTAAAAATACTAATTATCTTATAATATGAGGGTACCCAATGTATAATATAATTTGAAAAATATTTATAAGTAGAACTTAAATAATATGAGATTTATATTAGACTATTAAAAACACTTTAATATGTTATTTAGTTATATGTATTTCTAAATCAAAATACATAGATACTTGATTTTTAAAACTAAAAATGTCATTCCAAATTCTACAAACAGATGTTTAAATATAACTGGAATAGTACTTGAGGATGTTTATATTAAAATATTTGTATTTAAATGCAAATACGCATTTCCGTAATAATGTTACAATTTTCAATGCACAAACACGACTTCATTTTCTTTTATAAATATAAAATATAATATATTATGTGTGTGAATCTATTATTAGTGACTGTGCTATATATATTTTAAGTCTAAAATTTTAATGAGTTAATAAAAAGTTTGTCTGTAAGTGCTATTAAAGCTATTACATTACGGTAACTCAATACTATAGACTTGCCATATGTACGTATTTATATTAAAACATACTTATTGGAACATTCTTAATTTAAAAATTACATTTAATAATGGCCAATATTTATAACTTGAACACAGATGACAATTTTTGATTTATATATTATGTTATATAATATAATATTATTCAGGCATAATTTTTACATCATTGTTGTACATAGTGTATAGCCTGCCTTTACCATATTATGTATACCTTCCAAAATACTCGAAAAGTAACTATAAGTTTAATAATGTTCAAAAAATTGATATTTTGAATAGTAAGTAATTCAGAATTAAAAATGATTTATTAGTAAATTAATACAAAAATGTTAAAATAATTTTGGGTAGGAGTAATAAAAATAAATGTTCACAAAAATAATGGCCAATTATAGGTCAAGAAGGTGTGGTTAGAGGTAGAAATTTCTGGAAAATGTGCAATAATCTACAGAATTAGACAAAATAATTTTTTAAATTGTATCTTATTATATTTTTATCTATATAGCAAAGTCCTGAAAAGACGTAACTTCATTTTCATAACTTTTCAGGACAACAAATTAAAGTTTTATCTTTAAGGCTGAACATGCCATTATGAAACCATCAAATTCCATTGATCGCGTCATACATATCGATTAGATAAATGATTTAATTAAATTATTGTGAATGAAAACGACTTGTCTATTCAGCATTTATTATCAATTCATTTTACAAAAATAAACATAATAATTTGTAGTTATATTTATCGCAACATCGAAAACGATAATGAGCCAGATTGTTTTTACTGGAAATAACTTTGTCGGTGCGAGCTATTTTTATTTTTGGGTCACGAGGGGAATATTCAACAATTTAAATGAAAATAATTTGCTAATAATGTATAAAAAAATCAACACACTTTAATAATCAACATATTTGAAAACTGAAAATTGAGTTAAAATCATAACCATTTCCTCCAAGAGATTTTTCATTATTTTTAAATAACTGTAAAAATGGTATATGTATTAAAATTTCTCCCCCCGAAGATACGTCAACTTTATACTTATGGTTCTGCTAAAATGAGCTTAATATGAAAAAAACTTTATACTCTTAGAAATGTCCTTCTTCTAAATGACACTGAGAATATTTATAAACAGTTAAATTAAAAATTATCATATTATTAAACCATCTGGGTTTAATATAAATCACTATCACTTTTCAATTATTGTAATTTTTACCCCTTAAAATACTAAAATTTGAAATATTCCTTTTACATAATTTTTTTGTAAAGTATTAACCTAAATTATTTTTTTTAAAAAAATACCATTTTGACATAATTTTTAAAATGGAATGTTCAACCTTAACTTATTGATTCCAGGGGAGGAGTATAGCCGATAACAAGAAAAAAAGGACTACATTTAATTTAAATTACAACCTCATTAAAGCAGTTAAGTTACAGCAGTCTTCATTGAAAAAAAACATGAAAGTGATAAAAATTGAGTTACATCCTTCTCCCTTAAGAGGATGTTATACTCGCATTTCTTGTCTCTGTCTATCTAACAGATAATATAGCAAAATCACACTATGCAGAATTGAAATTTTGGCGTTTAGGTTAAATTTAGAGTATAAACACTTATTACAAAATTTAAAGCAAGGAATATTTTCGAGTGAACCTCATGGGCATTTAGTAAAATATCGTCTGACGAAAAAGTTAAAGCTATTTAAAAATATCAAAAACTAAAAATGCCGTAACTTTTTTTCTGACAATATTTTACAAAAAGCCCATGAGGTTCACTCGAAATTATTCTTCTCGTTAAATTTGATAATAGATGTTTAAGCTCTAAATCTAACCAAAATGCCATAATTTCAATTTTGCGTTGTATAATTTTGCTATACTGCCAACTAGATGGACGGAGACAGAAAATACGGGTATAGCATCCTCTTAATGGTACAAATTAAATACGTTTCGAGTGAAATATCACGATACTGCCTTGTCACACCACTCCGCATGATAGGTCGCGTGACGTGTATATTTGAAAATTTCAAATCGCTATAATTTCTATACTGAGTGTAACAGAAAGAATCTAGACACTAAAGTATTAAGTAAGTATAAATACGTATTTACGAAAAAAAAAAAAAAAATAATAAATATTTTAAAAATCACGCCGAGCGTTTTGTGTGAAATTGCAAACTTCAAATCGCTATAACTTCTAAACTAAGTTTTTTGTGCCAAAAACGAATAACACCATCGGTGTAAACGCATGATTTTACATGGTTTCCAAAAAAAAAAAAAAAAAAAAAAAAAAATGGAATAAATCGCGTGGTAGCTAAACCGCAATTATACCTATTTTTTTAATTTTTTTTTTATATCAAATAACATTACCAAAGTCAAATTGATCAAAACTTATTTAAGATAGTGATAGGAATATTGGTAAATGTGTAAACTAATATTATGTTTCTCATAGCCCATAGGCCATTTCCTCCAATACAGGTTTTTTTGGCCTAATTACTCTATTATTTCTATTCAAGTTTGTATTTGAAGTGGGGAGACGGGGGCATTTCCCCCCACTCCTTCACTCGTAAAATAGGTAATTAGCTGTAAAACACTTTTTTTCATGACACAGGTCATATACACCATTGGTGTCTTTATGATAAAAATAAACTGAAAATGAATACAATTTTAAAGATGAAAATACAGTAGGTACATAATAATTAGGTCAAACCATAAAATATAAATAATAAAATCATGAAAAATAATAAAATATATGTATTCAATGATATTTTCAAAAAAGAGTACAAATTTCATAATTTTTACTTTACCGGAATATCGGAGTTTTAATGTTTGAGCTTATGTAGTTTTCGACGCTGAAAACGATGCTGAAGTCAGAATTTGGTGCAGGTCGGACTCAGTTTAGAAGTTATAGTATTTCATGTTTTTTTGTATATTATCTAAAACTTATTATTATAATTATTATTACTGTTGTTCTGTCCTACGAAAAAAAGTACGTCTGGTCACTATATAGATTGATAATATACCATATTATCACACTGCTGTCACAACTATGTTTTTGTTGGACAATTTTTTTAAACCGTTTTTTCCTGAATATATTTTTTTGATAGCCACGATATAGATAATTATCACAAATTAAATACCAACGGTTTAAGTGTATTATATAGGTATTAGTGATGTCAGATATATCTGGATTCCAATACAATTCGGATATCCAAAACTGGATATTGGAATACATTTTATTCGGATAATCCGAATAATTCGAATTTTGTTAACCATACAACTCTTTTAATTTATTTTATAACCTATTTTCCAATATTTATTTAGTACATTTTGTAATTTTTATATTATTCTAATATATTTTTCACTTAAGAAAACTTACTTAAAAATGGTAAAAACATGATTTTCTTATACATAGATCGACATCAAACCTTAACATCGATTATTATGGCTATTTCTTCGTAATTCCGAAAATAATGATATGTAATTTAGTAATTTATTAATGTAATTAAATTTTTTGATTATAATTTTCCAATTTCGGACTATTTATAGTAAATATAAATTTTTTACATGCAATAAAAAATTACTCAAAACTCGAAATCTCAATATATATATTTCTGTTACCATTAAATTTCATATCATTTAAAGTTTCGCACGTTTAAAATAATTAATAGTATCTTTATCCAATAATAAAATTATTCAGATTATGATTTCGGATAAACGGATACGAATATCCGGGTTTTCTGGATATCCGTAAATCCGGATTACATCACTAATAAGTAATAGATACTTCTTTCAATCGAATCTATAAACCGGGCAGTAGGGTCATTCGTTCGCTTCGCTCACTCAGATAGTTTAATTAGAAAATATCCCCCGATTCGCTATTAAACACCACGTCGAGTTGGTAACATGTTAAATTAAATATGGTTTAGGTCACAGATTCACCAATTTTGATCGGTTTTTGGGATTTTTACTACCTTTATCTTTAACATAACGTTCGTAGTTAACACCATGTTAAACAGTAAATAAAATAAACTGTTAAACAGGTTTCAACAATAGCATCAACTAAATCATTGAATTGATAACAATCACAATTCACAATAAAAATATGATAAAAGGACAAAATCCTCTCAAAATTGTGGGATATTGGCACGGTAATTAATAATCAGGGTTTAAAAAATAATCGTGGTTAAGGTTGGTTCCCATTTTTTCAATAAATGTTTTATTTTTACTTTATAACGTTAGACAATTAATAATCCAGGTTAATGATGGTATACCTATTGGCTATTGATTGATATATATATATATATTAGATGTCAATCATTATAAAAACGAAATTGTGATTTATATAATTTTACTATAAAATGTAATTATTAATATTGCGAAATAAAGTGAATTTTCTAATAAATAAATATAGGTATAAGGTAGACACTTAAAATAGTTACTGGAAATAAATAATTATTATTTAATATTTCATAGCTTCATATATTATATACACACCTAAGTAATATTATATATTGGGTAGGTACCATACTAATTTTCCAGTTTGGAGGGCCAAAAAAAAAGCCACGGGTTAGATCTACTTAGATCGACTTAGGTTAGGTATACCATTGATTCTATAGTAGGTACACTTTAAAATCAATGGTTGTAGGTATATAAACGCAATAATTTAACTTCATACATTTAGTAATACGGCCGTAGCTCGTTTTATCCAATGATTCGGATGTTGAGCTCCACTATTTAAGTTTAATACGACTACAAACGAATCATTCTCGTGTACTCCGCTTCTTTTCGGACAATAATACACCGGACTCTGGTATAAATCTAAAAATAACGTTTAAAATTAAACTCGACTATTATGATATTGAATTTAAACAGTGTTTGAAAACCTTTGACTCTTCTTTTACTCTCGTGCACGGGTAAAAAATGCATAACAGGCAGTTTAGCTATCGATTCCAATAGTAATGGTTCACACAGACACGAGTTTTTCGTATTCCAACTAGCACCTTCCAAATATAGGTTATGTACGTATACTCCTCTCTAAATATTAAGTATTACACAAAGAATTAAGTACATAAATTAAAAATAGATTAGGTAAACTGTAAATATGTACATTTGGTAGTAACGTTAAATCATTTAAAGGCGTTGCAATAGGTATAAACTCCCAGTTAAGTAAATCTATTTGCACTGAAGAATTTCTCGATTCATTCTGTAATTGTAAAATAAATTAATAAATATAATAATAATACATGGACAGGAATATTTGTACCTGGAGTACACTGGTCAAGAAACTAGCAGGAGACGTGAAAGCTCCTAACCAAATTGAAATTGGCTGTTGACTTGTACTCGTCCAAGTAGTGAAATATTTTACTCGTTCAATTAAATTTTGCATCCACGCGCCTAAATTCATTGAAGATGGATATGCTGGAAACAAATATAGTAATCATTCGTATTATGGGTACTTACAAATTTATACATCAACAAAATGATAAAACGTGAGTCAATCTAACCTATAACCTAACGTTTTATAGGACTACAGTGTTTTATACGTTTTATAGGGATAAGGAAGGGGATGATACCAGATTAGGGGCTCTGAAGCTCATTTAAGGGGAGGCGAATAGGGATAATTGAGGAATAAAGAGATAATCCTTATTCAAAATAAATTTTATACTCTTCAAATAATGATAAAAATAACTCCAAAGAGTTCACGTTCAAAGATCGCCACGTCGCCCCCCTCAAATCCACCAATGTACCAGATGGTACAATTACAAAAGTACAGGTGAAAAAAAATCAAATAACGAAAAAAAAATCAACTCTAGACGGGATTATAATACAGATCTTCGTATACCACAGATTTATACACTAGTGTTATCATATAAGTCCATTTTTGATTATTTTTCAATTTTGAAGGAGAAAGGATAAGTTGCATTTTGAGACATTTTACCTAGGTACTTGATAAAATTACAATCCTCTATCTTTATGATCATTTAGATAAAAATAAGCAAAATAAGCTTAGGTATATTTTCAGACTTTTTTGTACGATTGTTGGTTTTTGGTTTGAAGTCTTTCAATTTAAAATTACCTAGATTCAATTACATATGTAGATTTTACCTGTCTTTTAATCGTTTTCCTTTATACATTGGATAAAACAGTTGGAGACATTAAAAAATAACCTTTTCCAATTAGGAAAAGTAACCAATTAGAGAGAAGTATAGGCGATTCCAATAAAAAAAAAAAAGATTGATAGATAGATTTTCTGATATCGGTACAAATTCAATTATGGTCACGACCATTTGGGTGCTACTTGCAGTCACTGGATTTTTTTTACATGCGTATCGAATCATATAGTCATATACAACTCTGCAAGCATCAACTAGTTAATAAGTTAAAGATAAGTTAGTGTTAACTTATTAACTTAACTAGTTGATTTTGTAAACTGTAAACTTATCAGATTATGTAGCTAAGATATCTGTAAATAAATTATTATTTAGTTTATATTTTTATGCAAAGTTAAATTAATACTAGTACTATTGTACTAATCATATTATTAATAAGAACCTACTAAATGGATATTATCATTTAACATCAAAATAATATTTTGTTGAACTTTAAGTATTTATAATAAATAATAATAATATAGTAAGTTATGATAAAAATAAAATGTCAATATCATTTTCAACACCATCACTTTTATAAAAATTAGTAATTATTCTATTTTTGTGCTTCATACAGAATTTCTATTTAGTTAAACAAAACAGACAAAGAAGAATTATTATTTGAATACTAGAGTTAATAACGTATTGTTCACAAATCATATTTATATCTATTTACCTATCTATTTTTGTCTAAATTAACTATATTCTTTTATTTTAAATAAAAAGGTAATTTGCATGTATAAAATTGAAAATTCACCAATAAAAGATTTACCAAAACAATAAAAGTTATTAACTTTTGGATTAACTGAGTTAAGACTAAAATCTGGTTTTTAATTTTTAATTAGTTAAGTCATTACTAACTTTTAACTTGTAACTATTTAAAAAAACTGTTCTTATAAGCTTAACTTTATCTAGTTAATTCTTTCATTAATTTTCCCCATCTTTGCAACTCTGTGATGTACGATTATTTATAGATGTGTTATGTAACCAAAAGAAGTATACTTAAACAGTATTAACCGGTTACTTACTGGACGTGGTGTTTCATAGAAAAGCGAGGGATAGTTCTGAATTATTAATGTTATCGAACAGTTTTGTATGACCGCAAGTGATCCGATATTCGATACGCAGGAAAAAAAAAATCGAGTGATCTAGTGACACCAACCAACAAGGCCGTGACTACAAATGTGCCGGTATCAGATTTTTTATTAGGAGATAGAAAATCCTCCACCTGAAAATTCCGTTTCTATTTATCTACCCAAATATATAAATATATGAGTACTCGCAAAAATTTGGACCGTATAAATGTGGAATTCTTAATTTTGAAGTCCGTATAAATCTGGACTGTAAAATCGTGGACTGCCCAATGTACATATTATTATTGATTATAAATACTAGTATCTATATAATCAATGATATTATCTAGATTCATAGCCACTAGTTTTTAAGGAGTTTGCTATAGGTAATTTACTATACTTGTATTGGATGCGTGTTCATGTGTATATTGCCTGTTGGTAATTTAAGAGGACGCGCTACAAAATCGTTTTATGTGTACTTAGGCAATTTTAAAGATAATTTGAGTAAAATGAAAATCTAACAAGATTATAATATATTTATAATTATAAAATATTTAAATACATTTTAAAGTAATTTAAAAATTGTGTAAGTGTAAGTATCACTTTTTATTATTGTATATTCGCGATATATTATGTTAGAAATAATATGTTAAAACGTATTTACACAAATCCGTTAAAATGCGTTCATAAAGTAATTTTAGATTTAAAATACATATTATAAAATTGATCGAAGACAATATTTTATATTGGACTAATTTAGTAGATTTTTTTTTTTTAATTTACAAATAAGAAAAGATATTGTGGTTTAAAAAAAAGTAAAAAATCAACTTTTTAAAACTTCAATAACGTTTTTAAAAATTATTAACCGAATCATTGAAAATCGAAACGAGGTTCACTCCAAATTATAATCCTCGATATAAATTTTAGAATAGGTGTTTTAACTCCGAAATTAAAAAAAAAATCACTGTCATTGTGGACTGTATAGCGCCGACGTTTTTAAACATCCATAAATCCGTATGCAATTTATATTAAAAATCGTATGTAATTCCTATTACTGTACCAGTAAATGTGCAAAAGACAAAGAAAACGAGTAAGGAGACAATTTCGGAAAGCTCACTCTTCAATCGTATGCAAAATTCTGGGTTTCTTAATGTTTTTTAAACAACGGACAGTCTTAAAATAATGTATTTAACCTACTATATTTATAAATAGAAACCTAAAACCAACAAAACGAATACAAATTTTGAATATTGATATTGGTAGTTACAATAACGAATATTAAGGACAGAAATACGGACGTTAGGAAAAATACACTCTTTGAATGCGCTAGATTTCCTGTTTTCTATATATATATATATATATATATTAACGATATTAATAAAATATTTATAAATAATATTATAATATCAACCTCCATAGTAACCAAATCAACAATGTCTAACCCAATTATGTACTAGTAACTATGGACAGACCGATGGAAAATCGAACAAACTGAAACGACGGGGGTATAAGGTAAAGGTATCTAAACTCATGTTTAAAACCTTAAAAGTAAACCCGTATGTTTTTTGAAAGCCGATTTAAAAAAATTGTATTAACAAATCAATAATAATTAATAAAAAGTCATGTTTAGAGAGGTATTTAGTACCTATAAATTAATCAATACCAAAATATTGTATTCTAAATGTTTCTTTGAATAATATAAAAAAGTATATAAAAGAATATAATAGGTAATAATTATTACCTATTCGATTGTAAAAAAAGTATTTAAATAATTTAACGATTTCATACAATACTGTACAGTTTATATAGTAACAAAATACTTAATAATATTTAATTAATAATTATTCACATTAATAATTAATCTTTACAAGATATGTATGGGCACCGAAATGTAATTGCTACAAATCAGTTATACTTAATTCTTTAAGAACCAGATATAATATGTACCGTCCAAGTTTTTACAGTTCAGATTTATACGGATTTAAAAATTTAGAATTCTAGATTTATACGATCCAACATTTTACGGTCCAAATTTGTACATTCCAGGTTTTTACGCACTCCCATATATAGGTATATATAAATATGTGTGTGTGTGTATACAAAAAAAAAAAATAAATAAATAAATAAAAATAAAAAATAAAAAATAATATATATATATATAATTGTAAAGCCATTTCTAGTTCTCTGACAATTTAAATTTACGAGGGGTGGGATGACGCCCTTGAACTTTTACTTTTCCTATACTTACTTAATTTGTATTTTGTCAACTTTAAATTCGAATAAACAAGTACAATTCATTTTTATAATAGTTACTATTACTATATTGTTATAGTTAAATAATAATACTTTTTAGCCACTGGTTTGGTACTCTGCCTTCGTAAATAATCTGAAATGTGTTATCAAGATCCGGCGTCATAACGATTGGATTTGTAATTTCTTTTTCTAATGTCATCAATGTCATTTTTATCACTTTCAGCAAATTATTATATCGTGTTACCTAAATTAAAAAATATACATTGTTTTTAATCTCAGCTAAAATACTCGAAGATGGCTTTTGCTGAAATTGCAGATAGTATTAATAAAAATACTATAGGTACCTATTTGGCTAGATACAAGTATATTGGTAGCTTATACTTCAATCATTGGTTTTTCGTTTTAGGTATATATACGAGTATATATAATTATATTTATAAATAAGTAGGTATTATCTAATTAATAAATTAAAAAATAAAATAAAATTTTCAATAGATATTGGATAGGTACTACATTTCGTTTTTTTTAAAAATTGCTAAATAAAAATAATTAAATGCTATATTAGATATAATATTTTTTTAATTAATTAATACCTCTTGTAACAGTGTAAAATCCGTAATATTTCTGTTTATTCGAATATTTTCAACTAGATTTCTGTAATTAATTAATGTTGGTATATTTTTGAGAATTTGAGATATTTGAAATAGGACTTTTTTTTCTTTATTATGGTCCATTTCATCGGGTGATCCATTGACTTGATTTTGTAAACATGCAAGTGTTTCACATAATAAACGGTTTTCTCCCGTTAAATAAATCACATTGGCATTCGGATGTTGACCAAATGCTCGGGCCTCATCTTCACACGGTAATGTTTTTATGAAGTCTTTGTACGATTGTAAAGACCCATTTTCTGGGACAAAGACGTTTTCAAATGACGATAATCTTTAAAACAAAGTACAAATAATGACGAGAATAGTACCAATACGTTTCATATTTATATTTTACTTGTAAAATGGTGTTATAATAGAATTTTCATTAAAATATTGATTTATGTAAGTATCCAAAAGTCTTTTATCCCAAATATCAGTTATATTGCCACCATAAAAAATATTTCCTATTAAATATTGTATCGCGGTCCACGGTATTTCTTCATATTCATTGAAATAGACGGATAAAATATTTTTTGATGCCTAAATAAATAAATATACATGTATACATGTCGATAAAATTTTCAATATAATGTTTTGTTACACAATACCTTCAATTTATGAATACTATTTCTAATACAAATTAATCATTATTTGAAAATTGAAATTTCGATTTTTATAGTAGTTAATAATTAATTAATGATTTATTAACCAAATGTTTACCTCAAAATCGGAATCACTAAAGTCATATATCTTGTTCCAGCCAAGGTTTTGGAATTTTTTTCTTCCAATAAGTATGGAATGGAAAAAACCCAAGTTAAACAGTATTTTTTTGTAATTGTTGGACGATTGGTTTTGAGAAAATGATTCTTCGTTAATATTTTGATATATACGTAACAAACTGGATTTTAGACTCTAATAACACAAATTGGTAGTATGTATTTACATAATTTAAAAAAATATTAGATATATTTATATGATATTATAAATTATTTATATACTAATTATTGACCTTAGGTTGTTCAGTTGATACTTTAACAGCAGTTTGTAATAAATTTATTGGAAATTTCGGATGTGGCTTAGAGCTTAACCATAATCTAAAATCCGGATGGATTTTACAATTTTGCATATCTTCGATTATTTTATCTAACTGTGGCATCCATGATAAAAGAAGATGGCAATTCGCAAGAAATATCCAATGACCTTCTTTTTGACCAATTTGAATAATACTATTATTAAAAAAAAATAAAATATCAATTAGTACGTAGATATATGAATAATGAATAAAAAAAATATAATATAATATAATATATGGATTACTTGGTAGCAGTTGATTCTAGACCATTACCTAACGATACGAATTTCAATTTTTCTCTCTTGTTAGAGTTTATAGCCATGTTAATTAACATATTTGTAGGATCATCGCCGGGAGATAAAATAAAAATAAGAGCATTTTTATTATTTAAATCATTATTAATATTTTTGAAATTCAAAATAGACGTTTCAGTGAATTGAGGTCCAAGATTTCTTGATATAAAATGTTTAATAGAAAATGATAACCGATCTAATCGTAAGCTTCGTATAAACAATATGCGTTGAAATAAATTGCATTCATTTTCCCATCGACCTTCATTATAAAACAGTTATTTAAAATTGACGATAGGAATTTATAAATAAATGATTTTTTTTTTTAAATGTAGGTACCAATGAGTTTTAGATTTTCCGGATCTGGATTCAAGTACCATGTACACCACTCAGTTGAAAATTGTCCAAATGATTTTTCTACTTCGTAAAAACCAGGCAAGTTACTTAAAGCCAAAATATTATTCCAACACGTTGCCGGTAACCAATCTTCAATAGATAGAAAATGATTTGAATAAATATAGATCATTGATAGATATATTATATTACCTGGACATTGTGTTGTAACAATTTTTTTTCTTTTCGATTCAATTCCACCATTTATTAGAAAATCAAATTCATCTATGTTTATTTTGTTTTCCATAATTAATAGTTTAACACATATTTGAAATGAAAATAATAACTTATGGTGTTCGTATAATCCGCGACAGACGTTTTCGTAAACTGCATATGTATGATAATCATTTAAATTTGTTATTCTTTCATTAAGATGTTCGGCCGTGTTGCTCTTTTTAATTGAATTTTCAAACATGGTAATATAAAAATCTAGTGAGAACTGATACATTGGATTAATTTTGTCCAGATCATTAAGAATAAAATATAATACGGAGGCACGCTTGGCACATGGTCTATAGCCCTAAAATAATATCAACAGAATAATGATTAGGTATTTTTCGATCAATAACTTTGGGTACAACGTACAGTGGTAAATTAGTATGTACGATGTTAAGATATAATCATATAATCACTCCGATTTTCTATTAAATAAAATTATTTTTGAAAGTTTTTAGAATTCAGAAAAAAACATTTTTAATTTTATATTAAAACTCGTAAGTAAATTTACATATTTACCAATATTTTAGTATACCTGTGAGTTTAATTAAAGTAAAATTACCTACATTTTTTGTTATATTACATTGTGATAATACAGCCTCTAAAATTGTGTGTAGTACGTAAAGTTCAATGTGTAGTACAAAATTAGCAACTATGTTAATGAAATTAGGCAATTCTACATTTTTATATATTATAATGTTAATTACAAAAATAAAAAAGGACATTAAAAAAAAAAAAAAAAATGGATTAAATGTGTAATACGAAAATCAGAATATTTTAGGGGCTGTGATAATATTATGAAAACATGGATATCCTTCCAAAAAATAAAATTACTGTTTCGGACTGGTGACTTTTCATGTTAAATTTCAATGTGATTTTTAAAATATTATAAAAAAACAATATATCAAATTTTTACAATATACTCGTAATAGCTTTCAGAATTTACATATTTTTGTAAAATTATTAGTTTTCTTAGTTATATTTGAAATTAAAAATATATAATAGCCAGTAGGAAACCAATTATAATAATATAAATTATTTATAATTATAAAATACATATATAATTTTACACGAATATGATTATAAAATAATATTTAAAAAATATTCAACAAAGTATAATGCTTCTTCTTTTCTACCAACTATATAGAGTCTTCTGCATCTTATTCACTTACTCCAGCCAACCACTTCATATGCATATTCTCCATTACATCCAACCACAATTTTTCTGTCTTCCTGTTTTCACTTTCCTTTCACACATCTAGTTGATCAGATTTTGAATTAAATAACAAATGTTGATATCAATGAAACACTTTATTGCGATTTATTATCATTGTTAATTATTAATTTATTACCATTAACCTCTGTTTCTTCATTCTGAGACTTACATCTTCATACACGTGTTACATTCACATATATCTTTAGTAATACTTTGTTCGCTAATATTCACTTTAAAATCTTCGCTTTTTTAATTACCATACAAAATTTATTTTTTATTTCTCTGTACTTGTTTACTATATTCCTTATATAAAATATTGGCATGATTATTGATTTCCCCGACATGGACCTAAATGGATTTATTGTAAGAAATGTTTCATTTCTTATTCTATTTTCTGTTATCTTTTCACAAATCTACATACTGTGGCTTATAAGTTTTATTCCTCTATAATTTCCATACTTATATATCTCCTTTTCCTTTAAATATTGGTAACACACAAATCTTCCTCTAAGCTATTGAAATTTTTCTTTTAACTAGTACTTTGTTGATGTATTTTGTTAGCCACTCTATGCCTAAATTTTCTAATACATTCCATACTTAAAAAAAGTATAATGCAACATAATAAAAATATATTAATTAAAAATTATACCTCTCGAGCTATATAGATTTCAGCTTGACTCGTCAATGAGTTTTGAAGTTGTTCTTTAATAATACTAAATGTTGCTTTTGAAGATTTTAATGTTTGGAGAAGTTGTTCATTTTCCAATAACGAACATTCACTATCATCCAACAACTTTAATAATTCATCTTGTATTCCAACAAGAGATTTTTTATCCTTTTCAATATTAATGATTGTATTGTCTTTAAGTTCTTCTAAACCAGGGTTTTCTATATTGACTAGAGTTTTTAATAATTGTTCTTCTAGACCTTCTTGTTGAATAGTGAAATCAACTATGGTCATCCGGGCTATTATTTCAGGTAAACAGTGAGTATATTTTATTTTTGTTGTAATAAAAATTCTAAAATTTTCATTGTATGGTAGTAGTTTTTTACCCATTTGTATAAAAAGTTCGTTTTCTAAAAAGGGAAAAATATTATAACATTTTCATTTAATCGAAAATAATTACAATTTTTAACAACTAACTTTGTTTCATAAGAGATTTAGATAATATTGACATGATCTGAGGATCAATGTTTTCAAAATCGATTTGCATTAACGTTGGATACCCATTTTGAAGGGCGGTTTCTAAATTCTGTGTAGTTTTTCTGGATCTATAATCAATAATTACTAACCCGTTGTCCAACTCCATATTTTTTATCCATTTCCAAGCTTGACTTTGTGGATCTATTATAAATGGATATCGATAATTTTGGCTAATAATAATACCATTTTCTAAACTAAATCTATCGTTAGATAGTCCGTGATTGTTCCAAATTCTGATCGTTTCTGGGTTCGTTAGAAATAAAGTTATTTCAAAGTTTGGGTTATAAGGAACTTCATTTTCTTTCATAAATTTTAACCACAAATTCATGAGAAACTTTCTACATTTAAACTTAAACGGTCCCATATATGATACAAACGCAGTACTTAGAACACAATCGCCCGGTAAAAAATCAAACTCCATGTTAAATTGATTTACTGTTTTATTCCATATTTTTCTTTCTTTCGATAATCCATCGATAAGTTTTGTCGATTTTTCTAATTTATTTTTTAGTTCTTCAGCCTATTTTAATACATATATATAATATATATATATTATATTTATTTAAAGCGATTAGAATAAATTGCAATTACTTTTTTTTTATCAACTTACTTTAGTAATAAGATATTCTTTTTTCATAACTTTTTCATCATATTCAAGTTTTTGTTTTTCAAGAAAATTTTGTTTTTCTGTTAATTTCCCTTCTATATCTCTGAGGGCTATTTGTTCTTCTCTGACTATTGTCATTGCTGAATCGGCAGACGCTCTTTTTGGAATTACAGCTCTAATTCGAAATGTATATTTATTAGCGGTTGATAGATATATATTTTAGATAAGGATTCAAAAACTCACCTGTATATTTTAGCATATTTTTCAATAGCGATAACCCACATGCCTAAATATTTAGCAGTAGTCGACTGGGCACCGATTTTTTCCAAATCAAATTCTGGATTTTTCAGAAATATATTGATTTGTTTAAGAACATTATCTGTTATTTCATCTTTTTTAAAATCTTTTAACTATAACAATAATTAATTTACAATATATAATATAAATGTATTACATTTTAATTAAATACACGAATTTTACTTGATTTAAAAAACTAGGATCATCCAGTTGTCTTTTAGCTTCTGCCCAACTTGGATCAGCTTGTTTCAAAGTCATAACAGCTTCTAAAACTAATTTTACTCCTTCCGGGGGTATGGAGAAGCATTTAATTTCTGAGAGATCTTTTTTATTTAGAGCACATAGTTTCTAAAATAAATTAAAACATGTGTTTATGTTAGGAAACTAATTTTTTAAAATTATTTAACTTCTTACATTCGTAGCTTCTTCTAATCCGGGAATCGAGAGTTTTATTTCAGCTAAAGCTAGATTATACATTTCTTGGCATTTTAACTCATCTTCTTTTATTTTAATAAACATTTTATCGATTTGTTTTTTTTGTTCGTTAATTTCTTTAATATGTTTGGAAATAACAGCAAACATTTTTTCACATTCTTTAGTATGCTTAGTTGTTAATTCGGTGACATTTTCTAATTCAATTTTCATATCATTTATTTTGCGACTGGTATTATTAATTTTCTCTAAACCATTTCTCAATTTAATTGATGTATTTTGTTTTGTATAACGTTTTTCTTGAAGTATTCTAACAAATTAAATTTTTTTAGTATAAATATTTATTTTGTATGCAATTTTAAATTTAATTTATATAATTCTGAACAAATTCTTACTCTTTGTATCTAGATATCATTTCTAAATAAATTGCAGGTGTTATACTGTTGGTATGTTTCAATTCCACTTTAATAGGGCTGGAGTATTCAATCACAGAATGATGAATAGAGGCGAAAATTGATGCTAGAGAACTTTTTAATTTATCCTTAAAATATAATTGTAATTAAAATGAGCCAATGTTTTTTTAATAAAATGTATTGATTTAATTAATTAATATTTTATACTTTACATTAGTTATTTTTTCGTTTTCTCTGTCATGTACCTGTACAATTATATTTAAAATATGAATGTAGGAAATTACTATAATATTATTGCTTTAAAATAAGTAATGTAGAAAATTATCAAAATGGCGAGGAATTAAAAAGAATAAAGAATAAACTTCATTAAGAGTACTATTATTATTACTTTTTTTGTAGTACTTAATAACTACATTTTAGATTCTGAGCGAAGCGAGAAATGTGTTATTTTTACAATGATGTTGGTTTTTATGTCTGTACACACTCTTTTGGGTAGGAGTTATTAGTTAGAAGCAGAAGTTTTGGAGTAAGGATTTTTTCGATAGACAATTCGTTCTAATTGGTAAATTAAAGATATCGTTTTTTTGTTTTTCCCAGTAATTTTCTTAAGTGTAAAGAAAAACTATCTTTTATAATGGAAAATGGTAACCGATGTTTTTAAAACATGGTATGGTTTATTTTTGCTTTAAAATTTAAAATAATAATACACTATCCTGTCCGAGGACCGAAGTAATAATGGACCAATTTTTACCATTTGTATATAAACGGCTTTTTACATTTTTATTACTATTTATTTACTATTTGTAGGTATATTGAACTCTTTATTAAGCATGGTGTTGGAACAGAATCCGATAGGAATAAGGCTCTTGGGAAGACCAAAATTGAGATGGGAAGATATAGTTTTGAACTATTCAAAATTCAAGTGGCTGCTTAGAAGTAGGAAGGAGCGAAGTTGTGAATAAAATATTATGGAAAAATGCGAAATCCTCCCTATGAGTTGATTACTCAAAAAAATAGTTTAAAGATATATAAGCATAATATTATGCATTAATTATTATAAATATACTATAAAAGTATAATAATGGTTTATTTATATATGCATATTAAAAACTTACCCTCGGTTCACCAGTAATTGTTTCTAAAACATCGAGATCATTGAGTGAAATTGATGCTACCTCCAATAAGACTTCTTTTGGCCAATCCAAAAACCAGTTGATTGAAGTACAATTTATTAGTGAAGGATATTGCCGCAATCGTATTCTTTTATTTAAGAATGATAATTAAAACAATTTTAATTTCAGTATATAATAAATTATACATGTTTTATTTATAGGTAAATTATAAACTATTAATTAAATTAGTATATAAATATATTATTTATTTTCTCTAAAAGTCTAAAGAATAACAAATAATAATTTTCTTTGAACATACCTAAATGAGTTTTCAATAGGAGTGAAAGACAGTATAAAGTGTAGGTTATTTTTAACTCTATTGATGAATAACGAATTAACTGTTTCAATTGATTCCACTTCATCTGAACTTTTAGTAGATTTTAATAATGTATTTTTAATCTAAAATAAATTAATAATTTAAATTTAAATTGATTTAAATACTGATTTTAATCTCTATTAAATAATTTTACTTCTTCAAATTCATTTTCATTAAATAACTTTGTTACTTCTCCGGTACTCAAAATACTGTTAATGATTTTCAGAAAATCATCATTAACTATTTGCGTATCATTGAATAAGAACGATGTTGGTTGATTTTTTATTCCAGTTTCGAAATAGATTAATTTCAAGTCTTCTTTAAATTGTGACGTACTGTACGATTTGGTCAATTCAATTGTAAAAACACTGTACTTGCATAACCACGAGGCTATTTTGGCCAGCGTTGATTTACCTGACCCGCCTAAAAATATTTATAAGTAATATAGGTATAAAATATATTTTAAAATATTCATACCAATGCCTATAAGAAGTATGTGACCCATTGGTTGAGATATGACTCGAACAATACGACAAATATGTTCAACATAATTCCTAAATAACAATATGTCCACCGGTGTAAAATCGGAGTTAGAGTTGTATTCCTTAATACTATTTTCGATGAATTTTTTTAAATAATCCTCATCAGACACTACTTCATACAGCATTTCATCGTTTAGAAAATTGCAAAATATTGGATCTTCTCCCGATATGCACAGGTCGTGATATGTTAAATTATAATTATTTTCAAGTTGACGATTTATTTGTTCTAAGAACCATTTTTGATCACTATAAAATATAATGTATTTTATACATTAGATGTTTCCGTACGCCATGTTCCAATTGAATGTGGTGCGTGCGTTGCGGGGAATAACAATAACCCGTAAAAACAGATGCGAATGTCCCTAATACAACGCAAATGCTCGTATTATACGCGGTGCGTTAAAATCATACGCAAGATAAAAATATCGCGAGATTTGAAAATCAAAATTTGTTCGATTTTGCCCGCAACGGGCGACGGGCAACGCGCATCTCATGTGCCTATATTGCAATTATATTGGTGATCACTGACCATACATTTAAAACAACGAAAAAGGACAACGATTAATCAAAATATTCATGTATATTTATTTTTGAAATTATAGTTGCGCTGTGAGAGCACACTATTTCAATTAAGAGGACGACAACACGTTCACTTTTTAGGGGGTTCTGTATAGGCAATTTTTATGAAATATTTACTTGAAAAATGAAAATCTTACAATCGCAAAATATACACATTTATTTTAAAAGTAATTTAAAAATATTCCTGCGTTAGTACTACTTTTTTATTGTTGTGTAATCACGTGCGAATAATCTGGTGAAAACACAGAAGATATCATAAGGAACTCGGAACTGTTTTTAAAATTAAAATCGAACTAGTTTAACTCCGTGAATTTGTGAGAATGCGGAGACCATTTTAGCATTCGAGAAATCTAGGTGTTGCATCCTCTTAACGTGATAATATAGTCAAACGTTTGTGATACTATTCTAGTATATGAACGAAAAATAATATCATCTTTACGTAATTGAAGGTAAAACTCACCAAAAATGAATCGATATTTATACACAACGTTAACGTTATTTCTGTTTTATTTTTTAAACGTAAATATTTCAATATACGGTTTTCACCGAGTTAATAATTTACGTCGGGTATTTGTCAGTGGCTTCTTGAATACTATTAAATTTCGCTGATTTTCGTATTAACACAAAAAACTGCACGCAGCACACGCACCGGATTCAATTAGGATGGAAAATTTCATGGAATATGCTTTGAAACATTTACTTTTCATCGATGAATCTGTCATAAAATACACGAAATACTTCATGACACCAAAGTTGCAACATAGGGACTTTAAAATTTTGATACTTGACATTGCTACGGAGTAACCCTTGAAATACCTGAAAGATAAAAATCATTTAGTCTTGTGTAGTATGAAAATTATTTCGGGTTATTTTTACCTTAGATATATCTTTTAAATTAAATATATAATGCATTTTTGCAGGAGTTGGAATAATGTTGATAACTAAATGTTTATAAAGACTTATTGTCATTGAGGTTAATCCGTTACCTATAATAATAATAATAATAATAATTGTAATGATTTATAAGGTATTTATTTTACGAAGGGTTAAATTGTACCTAGGTCAGAAACAGTTTCATCAAAATCTTTTAAATGTTGATTGAGTATAGAGTTGAATATTTTATAAATATCGTTATCTTTAGGAGTTGTTATATTGAGCACATTAAAACGATTCACAATCCGCTCGCTAATGGGATGTTTCACTCCGGCATATAGAGTCATAGCACATATAAGTAGCATGTTTTTAATATATTTTGGGAATGGTTTTTTCTTGTCGTACCAGAATCCATAATCAATCCATTGTTTAATCAATTCTAAGGATGGTTGGGCTCCACAAACTTCTTTCATAGGCATATGTATATCATCCAAAAATGTTATCATTGTTTTCCCTTAAATTATAATGTTCACATTTTTAAAATTAAAAACTATATACCTGTAATAATCATTATTATTGAGAAATACCAGCTAATGGAACATAGAGATTTTTAGTGCGTTTTTCTAATTTTTCTTCTATCGTTTCTTGAACGTCATTAGATGTAGTCTGAGCCGTCACATTAATGGTTAAAAAAGAGAACATTTGTTTTTCTATAGATTTATATGCATTTTTTACATTTAATGTCTTGCCACATCCTTTAGAACCGACCAATAAAATTGGTTGCTTTTTACTCAAGTATAATTGTATTAGATAATCGTGACTAATAGTGTCCACCGTTGGAACAATTATTCTGGAAAATTGTGTTCTAAAAAAAAAAATATATATATTACTTATTTTAACACTATGTATGTTTTTAATTATATTTATATAGACTATGAATACATACTCTGTATTATAGTTCCATTTATTATTTAAGAGTTTTTCTTCCCAATGTCTAAATTTAGAGTAATTTTTATCTACGTAGTAATGGTATACTGTATCTTTTATAGGGAAGATGTCTTCTAATTCTCTGATATAAACGTCGATTTTCTTTTTTCCTTCTTCATTCAAACAACCACATATTGACCAAATCATACTGTTTAGAAAATAAAATGTATTGTTCATAATAATTCTTTAAATAAAATTTCGCATTTACGTATTAATGTGCTGTATACCTACGTACCAAAATATAAATAACATTTTAAGGAGAAATCTGTATTGACTATCATTTAACCCAACAGGAATTTTATCAGCCAAATCGTTAAAGGTGCAACATTCTAATAATTTGCACAATGATATTATACAATTTTGGTCTGTCAATGACACTAATTCAACACAATTTAGCCTTTTGAATGTAAATAAATCACTAATGTACTGACCAAAATGCAATTTCATCTAAAAATGCATTTTAATGTGGTAAAAATTATATCTGTGTTCAGTATAAATTAACCATACCTCGTATTTATATAAATTGAATTTGCAACTATTTAACCACGAATCAACATACAATTGCCACATGTTGTCATTTTGATTATTATAGACTATACCACACCGTGAAATAATTGCTGGAGATACTACTTCTAAATTGTCTACTTCAAACAGAAATGACACCTATAGAATAATTTAAACAAATAATAGTTTGTAAACAATAATCGTTATATTTATATTTAAATTTGAGTACTTGTGGATAATTTATTTAAAAAAAAATAGAACCCAAATCCACAAAAATTTACATTTTAAGCAAATACGGTATTTCGGAAACAATGTAACAATGTAATAATGTAACAATAATTAAAATAAAAAGTAAATTTTTGTGGATTTGGGTTTTATTTTATTTTAAATAATCGTTTTATTCCATTGACTATTCAATATATATTTTAAATACCAAATACGTAATAAATCTGTGAGGTAATGTAATAATAATGTAATAATCTGTAAGTAATTAGGTACTTGTTTTGGGATTGGAATACGTTCACCGTTCGTTAAAACCAAAATTCCATTATCATCCATTGCAGAGCTCATATTTTGAATCCAATCGTTGTCTATGGGTCCATCAAATATTAACCATTTTTCATCAAATCCGTTATCTATTCAAAATATTTATTCTTCAAAGTTAAAATGATGTTAATGATTTAAAAAAATATTATATGCCAGTAAAGGATTATAAAAAATTGTGAAATCAAAATGAGTAATTTCTAATATAATATTTAATCTTCTATAATTTGTACACTATATTTAGATTTGATACTATGATTGTGATATAAAATATCTTTTTAGATTCAGATTATTTATTAATTTATTTGAGTTGAATATATTTGGCATCAATCATCAATATCTATTATCTACCCAATAAAATTATAATTAGGTACCTGAACAAATTTTGCGTACAATTGATGACAAAATGCCATCCGTCCATTTATGCGTAGTTTCATTATATTTACCATATAATTCTTCTATAGTAAGTGTTTTCAAATTCAACACATAATCCTATAATATAGATTCCACAAACTCGATATTAATATTTTATTATTGACATTTAATATTATTTTAATTTTAGATATTCATGTTGTAATTAAAATAATGATGATTTATCGAGACAGAGGTAAGTGCAGGAATACAAAATTTAATATAAAATGTTATCAAACTTTCGGAAGGGGTTCCCCTAAAACCCTCCCCTGTATCGAGACGTATTAATTTATAGTTTTAGTAATTTAATTGTATTGTGAATACAGTTAAAATTTCTATAAAAATGTAATCAAATCTAGTATAAATTAATATAGGTCGATAGTTTAAAATTTAAATTTTTATATTTTTTTATTTATGTTAATTTAAAGTGAATATTTCTATTTGTCAATTTATAATAGGAATTACGACTTACAATAATTGTTTCAAATGTATTGCCTTGTTCTCTCTTTAGTAAGACTAATGTGTCTCTTAACGTTTTCCAGGTAGTGCTTTTAGCTGTTCCAGAATGTCCTACTATTATTACCGAACGTCTAAAATTCTTGATTTCATATAATTGAACGATTTTTAAAATGGCAGAATCCGCTGGCTGATGGTTATTTTTTATCATAGTTCGTTTTATCGCGTCTATTAATATGTCATTTTTTGATTCCGATGGAGTAATACCAGGAAATAAATTATTTGTTATATCCATAAATACTGGCAGATCTTCTTTTGTTATATTTATTAAGATTATGTTGTGAATTGCTAAAAGAATAATCTGAAAAAAAAATATATTGTAGATTGTTTATGTAACAACTGACATTAAAAATAAAATAAACTATTAATAGATAGATACTTCATCATCTGGTGTTTTCGCATTTTGCCGTTTACAATTTCCAGCATATTTTATTAACTCGGTCAAACTTCGAAGTCCGTAATCATAGTAGTTTTGTGTACTAAGTAATTGTTTGCAGAGTGAAAATAGAACAAATATTTTATTCGCTAGATTCTTAGTATCTTTAAATCCTTCTCCAAAAAGTATCGTTTCTGCGATGAGTTTACTGTCTGGGACTATCATAGATACAGTGCGAAACATTGATTTAAAGTTGTCCGGTAAATTTTTATTGTCTTCATAATCAGGGCGTGTGGTAATAAATATTCTACAAGTTGGAACTAATGTTATATTCCTGTTTTCAATAACTAACGATTTTTGATCGGCCGATAAAGCCGAAAATATCGACAACATCTGTTGTGTTATAGAAGATAAAACTTCGATTTTTATTCGATGGATTTCATCGAAACAACCCCAAGCTCCTTGCTGTACAAGCCCTTCATGAAAAAAATGTATAGATTTTATTTAGGACAGTTTTAATTAGGTAGAGAATATATATATATATATATTTTAATATTTACCTAAAAATATGCGACTCATGCTTTTAATATCTAGACTCTTAGAACAATTTACAACAATGACATATTGTGCCAAATGTTTTCCCAAATCCTTTATAGTTTCGGTTTTTCCTGTGTATACCGAGCCTTTAATATTTCCACCACGAAACATGTGTATAGCCGTCGTCAATGTAATGTAGCATCTATCGGTCAAAGGAGTGATTACTAATCTTCTTGAATTCCCCAAGTACTCGTATCCATATAGATGTTTGGTATTCGTTTGCTTTATAATGATGTCATTTGATTTTTTATCCCAATAAAATCGTAACTGTGATATCCATTCAAACGCAGACACATTCATGCAGTCTAAACATTTATATTTTACTTCATGTTCTATTGTAAATAACCTATTGTAAATTATTTCAACACTCACTTGATTTATACATATATTCAATTACATCTCTAGCATGTACCTCTATTACAATTAATGCGACGACTTTCAATCTATCAGTATTAGTCAAATCGCTGCGAATGACTTTCGATAGCTTGGTCAAAATATTTTTTTGCTTTTTGAACATTTTTTTTAAAGGATATTTGTGTTTTACATTCTTTGATTGTACTAACGCTCGGGTAAAATCGGCTGTCCATTGAATCTGAATAACGTTGTTTTTATGATACATAATGTTTTAGTTTATTTATTTTTATCATTATTTATTTTAGGTTACTTGAGACGCAGTTATACATAGCTGTCCTGGCCACTCCAATATCCACTTTTCACGAGTTTTCAAGTTTTTCATCAATGATATTCTTACTCGTTTTAGTGTTTGTTTAAGAGAATCCCGCATTGTAGCTTCTATAATCGTGTATTAAATATAAAGGTATATAACATACACTTTAAATAAAGTTTCAATATGTGTTTATTTACCAATATAATTGAGCCAAATTTCAACTGGCCCATCACAAATAATCGGTTGATTCCACTCTACATACTCCCCGTCTTTAGAAAACATACCTCGAGCTTCTTTTTTTTGGTTATTATTTATCTAAATATATAGGTTGTATGTAATTCGTTATTGGTGTAAATTTATTATAAATAATGGATGAGTTAACGGTAACTTACAAGGATTTTAATATTATGAATATTGTTGAAAAGTTTTTTGAGATGAGGCTGTATAGTGTCAGGGTTTTTCGAGTTTCCTAATATTTCTAATAATTCCCAATTTGAGATAAAATAAAATCTAGGAAATATATGACGTTTTGATTCCATGTATACTTCTAAAGCTCTCTGTATGACTTCTAGGCGATAATTCATTGTATTCAAATGTTTGAATAAAGCTTAAAAATTTAAATATATTTTTGTTAATTTTGTTAATAATTATTATATGTAATTACATGAATATTATATATCCTATAATATATGATTAATTGTATACGTAAATAACATACATTTTGAATAACAGGCCCTAAATAAATTGTTATCTTTAGACATTTGTGTGGTTATTTCTTTCCATTCTTCTGTTAAAATATCATAGTCGATACTTTCTATTGGTAATTTTTGTCGTATATCATCTCCCATAAGTATATTCTAAATAATTAAAGAACATTTAGTAATAATAATATTTTATTGGTACAATACACCCACTTCCAAATAAACGTGTTGTCGTTGAACTGATAGTATAATTTCTAAAACTTCCATAATAAGACCTAGAGATTTTTCTAAAAAATCTGCTTCGTTTAGAAAAACAGAAATATACCTATAATTCGTATTAATTAAATATGGTTATTTGTTAGTAGGTATATAATATATAATTATATCTATTAAGTAAGTACTTAGATGTCTTAATCATGGATAATTGCATTAGATGATCTTCTAACAATTGAAAAATATCATCATTCACTTTCACATAATGAATTCCTTTGTCTTTGTATGTTTCTAAGTGTACATTTATACCAGACCATTTTTCTTTTATATTTTTTATAGCCTTAAAATATAAATACATACTAATTTAATATTTTTTATATAGTTTAGAACGAAAATATTTTACATTTTCTAAATCGAGTTCCAAGGTTGATTTATTCGATATTTCAATTATTTGCTCACTGAAGTTCTGAATTTTTACTTTCACCAATTTTTCTAATGTAAAATTTGTTTCATCAAATTCTCTAATTAAATTTAAAAGTTTAAAAATGTGTTTTAGAATACGTAGCAATATGATTTATAACTATCTAGAAATTATAACTTACTTATTTATTATATTTCGTATTTCATCCCAATGTCTAATTTTCATTGCTGGATTTTTTAAATCATCGACCATTGGTAATAAATAACGAAATTCATCTATGTTATTACGAGTTGTTTCTATAACTTCCCATTTTTTATTTTTTAATTCGTTTATCAAATTATTAAATTTATTGTAAATTATGTCCACATCTGCTTTTAAATCGGATACTTGAATATCCCAAAATGTCATAATTTTATAGTGTTTCCAAATATTATCCCATTTATTGACCAGTTTCCAAAGTGAGTGTAACACTAATATTTCCTTTAAATTATATTGTATATTTTAAAACTATATCCGTAGTAAAAAGTTGGGGAATGTCAATAAATAAGTGAGATAAATGTAAAAATATAAATTGAGGAGACGAAATGATTTGAGGTTTAGAAGTATTCATTACATTTCAAAAAATTAATGTTTAAATAATATTTTTTACTTTTTGAAGTTTGGAAATTTCAATGGAATGAATATATTGTATTTCAAATACAGCAAGATCGTCCTCCAATTGTTTTTCTTCGGTTTTTAATGTTTCTAATTTATTTTGTATTTCTTCAGTATAATTTAAAGCGTCTTAAAAATAATTCATACATATAGTATTAGAAATTAGAAAAGCCATGTTTTGTAGAACACCGAATTTTAGAAAGAATGAGAGAGTTGGAAGCATTATCATAATTTTTTACCATTTGAATTCCATTCTGTAGAAATCGGAGCAGTTTCTAGAAAGGTTTGCAATAGTTCTTTTGCTTTTATTTTTATATTTGTTTGTTTTTCCATTAATGAGTTTATAAATTCATTTTGTTTTGTTTTTAACATTATTTCAGCATCTTCAAGGGTATTCTTATACATACTCCAAACGTTAAACAATTTTTCATACTTGATTGTCATTACTTCTGGCATTTGAATGTTATTCATTTCTAAAATGGAATAAATTTTTAAATCAACATAAATTGTTGTTTATTACTGAAATACTGTTCTAACGAATCTTACCTAGTGTTGTCACATTATCAGAAATTAGTGTAAATTCTTTAACTTTATTATCGTATTCAAAAACCATTTTTTTTCTTAGTTCAATGAATGAAATCATTTCAGTCAAATTTTTAGGCGGAGTCATTACTCTAAAATGTTTGTTAATAAAATACAATTTTTAGATTATTATTTAATTTTAATATAACATGCATACTGTAGACTGTGAATTTTTGCATATTGATAAAATCCTTCAATTAGGTTTGTTGTCATTTCAAGTAAAATATCAGAAAAATGATTTCTCCACTCATCACAGTGTCTAATAATTTCGTTCTTTAACATATTTATTTGTACTAGAAAATGAGCAACTTGGGCCACTGGTTTAATGCAAGATATTTTACGTTTATAAATTGAATATCTGTGAATTGAAATAAGTTATTCATATTGTAATAACTTAAAAACATTTTAAAATGTTTTTTTTTTTTTTTAAAAAGAAGGTATTTTACTGAGTCATGTCTTGGTTAAAATGTATCGCCGTTGAATTAAAAGTCTTATATTTTTCAAAAAATAATTTCTTATTCATTGACCATATGTTTTCAAACTGTAAAATATCGTTCATATAACATCGTAATCGTCTTAAAGCATTTATAGTCGCTATACAAATGTATAAAATAAAAAACAATTAAAATAAAGAATTACACGAAAAAAACATTTTAAAATTGTTAATTTTCTTCCTACCTACCTATATTGTTCTTCTCTTGCAGTTTGATACAAACATAATCTTTGGAAATTTCGTCTACATACGATGTTTTTTTCGATATATTTAACGTATGAATTAGTCTAGGTATTAATTTTATAGTCAATAATAGATCCGTTAAAAAGTTTGCAGAAAACGCTAACATTTCCGATAGACTTGAAGAATATTTAATCTATTTATGACGTTCGAGCATTTTTGTTATTTATATACTTTTTTTTTTTTTAATAATGAGGTAATTATAGGTTACCTGATTGTCTTTTAAGCTAACGTAAATGAGTATTACTGGTACTGGGCCTGAGCCATCACCTACACTCAATTCTAAAATATTCTCCAACGAACATTGGCAATTAAGAACCAACGCTTTACAAATAAGATTATCTATTTTCTCTATATAATGTGTCCAATAAATCATGATCTAAAACATGTTCATAATTTATTAATAATTGTTCAAAACATAATAAATAAGTGTGTACTGTATTTTATATTCTATACATTATCTATATGTTCTTTAAATCCTTCATAGATGATCATTATATATTTTACAATTAGCTGGTAATTGTCAACGATTTTCACAAGCTTATTACTTCTGAAATACAAGTGAATGATTTTATTACAACTTTGGAGACATATTGAACATATACCTACATATACGCAGTAATGTGGTATTTTTTTAAAAATATTTGATTACGTTTATTTAACATAGGTACATATTTATAATTTATATTATATTGATCGATTAAAATTTTTGCAATCATTAAATATTATCAACATTTAAATTCATACTTTTAAATCAAGTAATTCTGAGTAATATTATTTAGAAAAATCGTTTTTAAATATGCAGATATATACCTACACTAAACTGTATCTCTGATCTGTAGTATCAAAAAAATATAAATGTAATTTAAATGTTCATATTTCACAGTTTATATTGATTTATTATATAAAATATATAATATATATAGGTATATTTATGTATATAAATACACATGTTCATACTTAATTGTTTCAATTTTTGTTCTTAGATCTTTCAATTCCAAAATTTGCATTTGGTTTATTTTAAAAAGAGTAGAGTTTGCTATTTCTTCACAAATATTTACGATTTCTATGTTACAATATTTGTAATCATCTACAAAGTGTTGAACCTAATATGTTTAAACATTAATACATTGATTCATGTTAATCGATCTATGATATTCTTAAATTTCACTTAACCGATTCTAATTCATCAAAACATTCGAGTAAATAACTGTCAATGTCTAGTTGTTTCCATGTATAACATTGAATCAATGGCGATGTTATTTTATTGCATGACTCTATTGATTCGCTGAATAATAACATTTCTTGCTCGGATAAACCTATACAGTATAATAATTTTAAAATTTTAATAATTTTAATAGTAATACATTTCAAATATATGTAGTTCAAAATATTCAAGTAGAGAACTTGTGATTGGAAAAATAAAATAAAATAAAATATAAAGATTATTTAAAAATGATGTTTTAAATAGCAGACACCTAGGTAGGCATATGGATATTTTGGAGGAAAAAACATTTTTATCGCCATCATGGGATAGATTGAGATGAGGATTAGTAGGCATACATTAAATTGTATATCTGTATATGCATATATTGGGCTTGATTTTCAAATTCTGTAAAAGCATGGAATATCCCTTTAAATTTAATACATGGACCACGGGTGTTCTTTGGAGAAGGGAGAAATTTTCTCTTATTCATTTGAGAATAACTAAAATATATTTTTCTTAAATATTATGAAATTAACTGTTAAAGCTCTTATATTAAAAAGCCAATTTTTATTACATTGTGTTTTGTATAATAGATAAAATAATATAGATTCTTATATATATATATATTTTTTTTTTTCAATTTAAATTGATTAATTGGTTTTTTGTATTCTATATTCTAAACATAATTTTACATTTATGTTTTACAACACAAATTAACGAATAAAAATCAGATTGCTACATTCGGTCTACTTTTACGGATAAGATCTTGAACTCTAAATTATTTTATCAGCTCAATTAGTTAAATCTTAAACATGACGTTAGAAATATTAAATCCAAAATGAATTGAGAATATACCCGCTATAAGAGTATTATAATCATTAACGATTCTCGACGTATTTCGGTGTAGTCGCTTTATTTTTGTCGCATTTGTGATTATGCTATTAGGTTTGAATATATTATTGAAGCCAACTAATGACCAATACTCAATTTCGGTTAACAGATCAAATGTATCGCTAAAAATTAACAAACGTGTTATTACGATATTTATATTAAAGTAGGTGTATTTTATTTTTTCGAATATACCAGTCTAAATTGATCGTCAAATGCCAGTACTGATCATCTTGATTCCCAATTAAAATTTTATTTTCGAAGTTTTTCTCGTAATTTTTATTGTATTGATCATTCCACAACTCAAATGTATTATTCATTAGTTCTTGATATGTAATTGTATATTTGATATATTCTTTATGGAGTCTTGTAATATTTGCACACGGCAATAGCCAAGGACGTTCAGATATCATCTACGAGTTGTTACAAAATCAATTTTAATTAAAAACAAAATTATAATGTTACCTACTTGTTAGTAAACATCGATAAGAATAACGAGAGTAAACTATAATGTCATATTAATGTGCCGTATACATAATTTATATTAACACTTGTATTCGAATATGGTTTATATATGTTAAGAATTCAAATGAAAAAAGCCGGTCAGCAGGAGGTGGAAGTATTTTATTCATCGGATGGAATATTGGTGATGGATATATTGAATTTGAATGCAATGATAAATCATTTATTTCGACAAAACGAGTCTGACTGAAGCTAGGTGTAGTATTCTTTTAGATTATTATTATATTTCCTTTATTATTGATTATGTCCAAAAAGTGTATACAATATATACATATATATAAACATACAAATCAAATTAATTTTTTTTATAAAAACCACTGTAAAGTGGTCAACAAGTTTTAATATTTTAACCACGTCAGTATAGTGCAGTCTGCTAGGTATAGTAAATAATGAACATAAATTTTAAGTTACTGGCATTATAATTTTTCAATTTATATGAATTAATTGGCCATTATCGATAGTTTTCCTGTATGGAAACTGTTGGGAAAATCGAAAATAAAGTATTTTAAAGTAGCAATTAGAATGAATTTACTAACAGAAATCTCTTTCCACAAAAACTCCTACTCAACTCCTACTCAAAAACGTATGTAGAGATATAAAATCAATATTTATGTAATTCGGTAACTAGGACTATTATTTATTATTTTTAAATTTATAATAATATTTTTTCAAGATCGACGGTTTTTCGTTATGCTTATAAAAACTATTGGGAAATGAACAAAATGATCTGTAGGTATAAAGTATCAACTACGATTAATTTTCTATCGGAAACCTTTATTCCTAAAAACTCTTATTTTACTTCTTCTACCCAGAAAAGTCTATACATTTATAAACACATTTAAAAAAAACATCATTATAAAACCAATACATTCCTTACTATACTGAAAAATTAAAATTCTATTTGATTTTTATTTTAGAGCCAAGTGAGAAATGTACAAGTTTTTGTGATTTCTTTATTGGAAAGATGGAGAGCTTTAAAAGATTTACGTAGTTTTTTTGTACTTTGAAAATGAGATACAGATGAAAATGTTTAGAGTTTTCGGGATAATATTGCGAAAAACTACCGACGAAATATATACAATACGTCTCATTGCCATGTTACACGGAATGTGCGGTAAATAGAATCTGTTATTAGCAGTGGTTGAATTAGGAAAAAAAATAAGGACGGACTCTGAGCTTAGTTCGAAAAATCAGCGTTCCGGAACACATAGGTATTAAAGAAAATGTAAACCGTGGAGGACTTGGTCCCCCACACCTCCTATCCAAAGTTTTTTAACCAGGGGACATTTTTAAAAACATTTTAGATTATTATATAACACGAAAAGAATAGTAAAATCAAAAAAAAATTTTACATCATTGTTGCGGGCTACATATTTTCAAGATAGCATAGTTTAAGCATTCCTCTTTCAAAATAATTTAACACTTTTTCCTTTTAAATGAGAAGTTCTATAGATGTAGACGGAAATGAAGTTTATCGGTGTCGCATTGATTTCGCCATCCTTTTACGCTTAAACCGTTCACGGACAATGAAGATTATTTATTATTACCTAAACGATACCAATATGATTTAATAAGATCAACTGTTCAACATTTTATATCATGTTTTTTATCTAAAACTTATTATGTGACGAGGACGAAAAACATTTATTTTCGTAATTTCACGATTTTACCGAAAAAAAAAAAAAAAAATTATAATTTTTAAAAATGTTAAATATAAATGAAAACAAACATTGCGTCCCTCGGGTTCCTTGATAAATAAATTAAGGGGTACGCTGTTAAACGTGAAAAAAATGAAGAGTAGCTTCGTCCCCCTGCGTCCCTCCACAAATCCACCACTGGTTATTAGACTTGGAACGAGAGCATAAAATGAATATCACGTCATGATACAATAGTCATTAATTCAGTTGATATTTGTATTTTAAATATTTATTACAAATATCTAGAGACTAAATACTCTAAAAACAAGTCTACATAAAACAATATTTAAATACATGTAAGGGGGAGTGTTTGAAAATTTAGAGACTAAACTGTTGAAAATAATTCTATTGTCACAAATAACAAACACGAGAGTACGAGAGGGAATTGTTTGAAATATCAATATTATTTATTTATACAAAATATTAATAGATCTGAATACGTTCTACAAACTTTTAATACTTTAATGCGTTTTATGCGTTTTCAGTAAGAGATGGTTACTTGCATTTTTAAGCGTCTCGATCCTCTTGTACTCAGTCATTGCCGTAATACAGACACCTGAATACCGGGTCATAAATGACGGTATCTGATAACTGTTGGCAGTATAAAATTGCATAGCAAATGAAATATCGTCAATCAGCATGGCGTGTACTTCGTTGGTCTTTTTTTCAAAGTGAGATTTCAGCTGTGGCCAGCTAGAGAAATAATGTAAGCTTTGTAAGACGTTCAGCGCATCCTCTATGTTGCTCGTCACGTCCAACGAGTCATTCAACAGTTGTTCGACAATAACGCATAATTCTTTTACTTCATTCTTGAACCTAAAGGTTTTCGATAAAAAATACTTTATTACTGTTAACGAACGAATATTTGAGAAGTTGAGAATCAACAAATGGGCGGTCGTTTTTATATCTCACTCGAGTTCATGTTGAGACCAATCGGTGGTATTTACGTTAAATATAATGTTTTGAACGTTTTCCAAATTGTTAATTAATTTATTGAACCGTAACTCTATAGATTCCATGATTTTTTCAAACTCCAATCCTTTGGTGAATGAAAATTTCGGTTTTAGTATTGAAGGGTGATTTCCATTCAACCTATAATAACATTATATTTATAAAATTAACGATACATATTAAAGTTCTTACTCGTCAGTAGGTACTTCATATAGTTCTAAAATTCATTTATCAGGTAGGTACCTCTATATGATTGTAATTATACTAGTATCAATACCTTTTGAATAAAACCATTGATTTGCATATATAATCTACATCTCTACATCGATCCAGAAACACATGCACGTTTTTAGTGTCTACTGACCAATGTCCGTCATTTTCAGTATTATAAATTTCAATCACCTGATCAATATTTTATTATAATATTAAACGAAAAAAATAAAGATAATTGATTTTTTTTTTTTTTACCTTGGTGTATACTGAAATGTAATTTTCACAGCAATTCATTGCGATCTGCAGTTTGCTCAAAACGCTTCCTGTATTGTCAGAGAACAATTCAGACATTCTTATGGTATTTCGACATATATACACAATTTGATTTCCGAGATATTCGCACAAACGATTCATGTCAAACCTAATTAATTACAATTCATTTTATGTAGTCAAAATTAAATCATCGATTTTTCGTTTTTACTGTTACCATTTGTTGTAGTACGGTGATTCTTCAAAAATAAAAATAAATTTCATGAAAATATCAGGTAATTTAATTAGTATGTCATTTGGTGACTTTACGTCGTACAAATTCATAATCGGATCGTATAAAATTTGCAAGTAATTAAGATTGGATATGCATTCTTTTTTATCTGCCTATATTCATACAATTAAATAATAAAAATTAAATTTTGAAATTTCAATATATGTAATGTAAATTTTTTTAACTGTTTGAGAAATAATTTATTATTACACCCATGGTTTTATTATTTCCATGTACGATGTATGATATTTTTTAAGTGGGAACAATTGTGTGAAACCTCTAGTATAACGAATATCTGTAAAAAAACTTCAAGTATTGAGGAATACTGGGTTCAATATTATTTATTAATACCCATGCATTTATAATATTAAGGGTAGGTGTATTTAAATTGAATAATTCGGCCTAATTTAATAATTTATCAATATAGAATATGTAAAATAAAGCTTTAATTAGGATTTATAATATTAATAGTATATGTACTTACTTAATAATAAATAATATTACCTCAATTTCAACCAAAATATTATTGAATGAATGGACAAGAATTGAATCATGACGTTTTAAAATTGTAAGTATTTCGTCAACACTCTTATAACTTAATAACGTAGTTATAAATCGTAAATTTGCAACTAAAATGAAAAAAATGTAATGAAATTTTAATTAATGTAATCTGCAAGGATGTCGGCACAAATCAATTTTATTTACAAATTTTAATTAGCATATTTTCTTAATTATTTTGTCAACTTACAAATACCTTTGAAATATTAATGAGAAAGTAAAATATAAATTACAATACAAGTACCTATATTGCTGCTTCTCTGTACCTATATATATATATATATCAATTTTTATTTCTGTAAGCAACTTTTTAATTCTTAATTTTTATATAGTTTTACAAAAAAATAAAATATATAATTTGCAACTACTTATAAAACGTGTTGAAAATTGAAATACAATAGATAATGGTATTCATTATAATTTTTATTTTCATTTTACGATATTTTAAAATTGACATACAATTATTATATAAATGAGAAATTCAAATATAATATTTTCAATAAATTTGTAGAAACATAAAAAAATAACAACAATAAAAATTTATAATGACAAGGGACTAGGTACTTTTTGTGATTGCATTTAAACATGTTTCAATAATTGTTAGGTAATTATTATTTCTTGAAAATCATTAAACACGCCAACATAGAACCCTTAAAAACGGACCCAAAGCCTAAAAAGTTCTCACTCCAAATACATTTTTATTTTTATTAAACTTACGTCTATTTTTCCAGTAATCTATCTCATCGATAATATGCTCCATCATATATTCACATCGAGTAGGTACTCTTTCGTTGTCCATCAAACACTTTTGAATTTCTAGAGTATATACGTTCAAAATGTCTAAAACATACGCAGGTGACCGTGTAAATATTCGAGTTAAAAATTTAAAATCCATCAAAATATGCAGTAGGTATTATAATATTATTTAGAGAATATTTAGGCTGGTTATTAATTTTATTTACAATATTATCAATTAACAATGGTGGCGCTAGAGAAGGGACAGGGTAGGGCAAGGGTCCTGCCCAAATTTGGTTTCGTATATCGTAGATCAGTGGCGTAAACAGGGGGGGAATGGGGGATAGATTGACCTTTTTTTTTTTTTTAGAATTTCTCGCCTTTTTAGTGTTTTTTTAATGAAAATATTTTTTTTATCAATTATATTTTCTTTTGATGATAATGACATGTTCTATTTTAGATCAGTGTATAAGTGTTGGTTGGTAAACTGCAACGGTTCCAGGTTGGAAGTAAACTTTGTAAAAAATATATTCATCCCCCCCCCCCCGTCATCATAGAAAATTCCTGTGTACGCCACTGTCGTAGATGGCAGGCATCACACTATACATTCGTGGCATGTTTAAGCACTCGTGTATAGATAATAAATACACTGCACATATTATAAATAAAACATAAACCTTATTACCTATATGATTGTATAAACTTTTTATTTTAATAAATAATGTAACACATTATGGACTGTAGTTTTGTAATAATAATACCTACCTACCTACCTATGTAGGTAATGAAAATATTCAATTAATTTTATTGGACAATATTATAATACAATATAATTGGCAAAAATTATGAAGGTTTTACCACAATTATTTCTATGTTGAATACTAATTTTACTGTATAATGGCTTGGGTGAATGGTAGAAAAAAGTATTCAGGTTAATGGAAAATTTTGAAACATTAAGAATCAAAATCATATTATTATAATAAATTGAGCAAGTGATATGATATTCAATACTGTAATTTAAAGATTTTCATAAGTCTATTAGATGATTTTATTATTATTTTAAGTGGCGTATTTACAAAGGGAAGATTCCGGGTTCTGGCCACCCCCTCCCCCCAGAATAAAAAATATATATATATATTCTAAAAATGTATTTTTTTTTTTTTCCGGACCCGTTTTAAGATTTTTACGAATAAACGACAAATTTTTACGTTCATCACAAAACAGCCGTACTTTATTAATTTTTGTTCGTTGCTTTTGCGATTGTATGATATTGATTTTTTCGACTAGAAGACTTGATATCCTAATCTAATTTTTCGTAATACGTACCTACCTATTATTCGGTAAAACATTTTATCACAGTACAGTGGTTCGGAAAGGTAATTTTTCGACTTTTTGATAAACGCATAAGAAAAAATGATCTAAATGGCGAAAATTAGGTATAAATGTTCATTTCCCAATAATGTCGTTCATTTTGGCTCTAGAAACTAGAAATTTTCACAGAGTATGAAAATTACTCAAGGTTTAAAATAATCACGTTTAAAAGAAAAAAGCATTTTAAACGATTAAAATAAAATATAATTTATATTGTTTTAAAAATTTGTTCTATGGTGTTTTTTTTTTTCAATGCTTAAAACATTTTTTTTTTTATGTTGAACGTTTTTTAAAAATAAAATATAAATGTATTATAAGTTTCTAATGTCTATGTATAAGATGTATTTACTATTTACAATGACTTTATAAATGTGGTGTTGGTGATCAAAAGTCGATAACTATATATTAATATCATTAGGCCGTGGTTCTTGGGCTGATGTTATTTATAATTTATTATCAAGCTAAGGAATAATGAACATTAAAATTTAAAGTCAATTCAACAATTAAAACTAGTCTAATCAATCTTCTTTTTCTTTTTCTTCTTCTTCTCCTTCGCTTTCTCTCCCAATTATTTGGGAGCCACCCTTGTCCTACACTTCCACTTAACTCTATCCCCCGCATCTTTTTCATTTACCCCCACTTTCATCACATCGCTCAACATCACATCCCCCACCTCTTTTTCGATATTTTTCTATCCCTCTTTCCATAAATATAAATTTCCTTTACTAATCTTTCTGCCCCCTCCTTAATATATGCCCGAGCCATCTTAATCTATTCTCCCTCGATTTCTCTACTATCGGAGATACTCCTATACTACCTCTCATATACTCATTCTCTATTCTATTTTCCTATCCACTGCTCAACATTCTGTTCCATACATCATTGCAGATCTCACCACTACCTTATAAAATTTACCTTTTAAAAATAAATATTATTATTAAAAAAAAAAATTTTAATTTAGTTAGTATTTGTTAATTTTTTAAATTTATATCGGGTTAATGCACGTCTACACCAACTAGCAATAGGACCTATAGTTTCGATTTTTTTCTATATTACTTTTAGAAAAAAATGAAAATGGTTTGAGTAGAAAAATATTTATGTAATGTTGAAAAAATAATTTTGTTACCTTCTCATTTTATTCATGCTAAATGATAATATATTTTCCAGGTGATGCAAAATATTTTACGAAAGTTTTTTAAAAATATGAAATTGAAGTATACAGGTACATTTAGATCTAAAAATTTACAAAAATTTAATTAAATTTAAGTATTTTGAAAAAGTATTATTAAACAAAACGAGGAGAGTGTATGGACTCTCGACCCTTTCTGTCCCACTATAGAATCTTTAGATTGTTCGTCAATCAATTAGTCAGGTGATATGACTCCAAATCTTAGTAAAATATAATATTATGAGGGTTACATAAATTGTTGGTTTTCAATATTTTTTGAACCGCTCCAGAAAAAGGTTGAAAATACGTCACTGATTATTTTAATATTTTTTTATCATTATTATTTAGTACTTCAGTGTTTCTCTATTTGCCTACCTATTTTATTTATGTAATCGACTATATGCCCGAAACAGTTATAGCCTATAGGTGTAACGAAATATCAACCCCAATAACATACATATGTAAATATTATCATTATGACAACCCAAACGAAGGGGCAATACGAGTATCTATATATTTACCGGGCAAATTTTACCCCATCGATAAAAATTATTGCCATGAACTGAAAAAAATGAAAAATTTTTTGTGCCACCATATCAATATATTACTCGTATAAAAAATAGTTTTGTATATTTTAATTAGATTAATAACTCTATATACATGCTACATATCTGGTAAAATAAAAAAAAAATGTAAAATGTATTGTTTCTGATTATTAAAGTTAATTTGTATTTCATATTAAAATAAGAGAGGCAAACCGTTATTGAAATTGATTTTCAAAGATTTATAATGATTTCTAAAGATTTGTAGTACAAATCACTATTGAAAATTCTGTGATCACCAGATTTCAGAATTATAGATATTTCAAAAAATGTCTGGTGAGTTGTTATTCAAGTGACGGTTTACCGTTCGTTAAAATATTCATAAACAATTGAAAACAAATTTGAAAAAATTATTAGTATACACTATACATACATTACAATATATCGATTGGTACTTCAATACTATAGTATACTGTATAGGTGTTATTTTGATAAAACTAACTTTCTAGTACTCTGAGGGTTTCTTCACTGACACTTTTCGAGGTTTCGTCCAAATGTCCCATTATTGTTGGTATGTAAATACTGGGCATTCCCAAAAACTTGTATCTCAGTGAACACAATTCTTGTATGACGGCCCGGTATTGTTCGAAAAATTGATCTTTTTCACCTGTTAACCAAGCGAGTTAAGGAGAACATTTTTTTTTTTTTCATTTTTTTTTCATACAATAATCTACATGTTCATCAGAACACAATTTTTGTAGGTATACAAAATTAAATTTGGCATTTTAATTAAACACGTGTGTATTTTTCGTACGGAATGAAACTAAAAAGGATACCAGCCGACCAAGAAAATATAAAAGGAGAATACAAGGAGTCCAATAACAGAAACATGGTTTTCTCCACTCGTGTGTCCATCTTTCCGAATAAAACGCATTTTAGGAAATTCGAATTGTCCAGACGTGTGCTGGATTCTTTATCGATCGTCTTTAGAAACCACATAATAGTGTCCGTACGAGCATCGGGTACAGAAAAAGTGGCTTTTAGCGTATCGTTTTCGTGAAACAAACAGAGCATTTGCCGACCATCGTTACTGACGAACTCTTTGACGGTGGATATGACGTCATTAGTCCAATCGACTGCGTTCGTGTACGGAAGGAACGTACACGCTTTGATGCGATTCACCTGCAATTAATTTAATAAAACAGACTTTATACTGGACAATAATAATATTAAAATAACAGAAAAAAAAAAAAATAAAAATAAAAATAAAAAACGAGGACGTTTTGCTAAAAGATTTAAATGCACAATATTTTAAAACGAAGAATACATATGATTTTACGATAAACTCTACACGATTGGGTTTAACGATTATTGAAATGTTTTCGAAATAAAAAACGTAATGTCTATTATTTTTACGTATATGGACGATATATACATGTTCACATTTATAATTACCAGTTTTTTCACAGTAGACGAATCCATTTTATCTTCTTGTTCGTTCATGGCGCCTATTGCAATTTAATGCAATACCGTACACTGACAATTGATATTAAATGCAAAAAAAAAAACCAAAAACGAGGAACAGTTTACACGTGCTGTACACTGCACGTACGAGTGTCGGGTTGAAAACTGAGTAAAATTACTAACAGAATTGTTTGTTACTATAGACACACACCCCATATTGAGTTTATATATTATTATTATTGTTAGTAGGTACTTCCTTGGCGATGGTTATGAGTCACCATTATTATCATTACCTTTTGACTGTACTTTTTTAATTTTTCGACGAAATATTGACAATTTCAAGTTTTTCGTATAAATTTACACGTTATTGTTGTTCGTAAACATATTATTTAGGCTTAGACTCAATATCGATAGATTTTAAATGTCATTTAAATACCATACATAATATTATTTATCGGCGTTTGGAATGTACGTGGACACGCATATTATATTCCGTATAATATGTTCCTAAATTCGTCCGATCGGTCAGCCGCTGGGTTTGATTGTTCCTAATTACAGCAGGCGGCCAATCCGCCGGAGGGGTGGTAGGTAATCAAGCCGATCGCTTTATCGGCAAACTGGTATTTTGCAGATGGATATAGCTAACAGACAAGACGGATTTGATAAGAATTTTCGCGCCAAAATGAAAGTGTTTTGAATAGGTATTGTTATCCAGTGCCGTAGCCAGGGGGTGGGCACTAGGGGCACGTGCCCCCCCCCCTAAATTTTTTTTTTCTCTGTGGAAATGACTCCTTTGGTGTGAACTTTTTTTATTTTCGTGTATTGTAAGGGGAGTATTCAGCAATTCAAACAGAAATTATTTGCTAAAAATTTATAAAAACTCCACACTCTTTAATAATCAACAAATTTAAAAACTGAAAATTTGGTTAAAATTATAACCATTTTTTCCAGTGAACCTCGAAGAGATATTTCATTAATTTTAAATAGCTAAGCCGTAAAAATAGTATATGTATAAA